>PVJO010005332.1:0-99770 GCA_004026905.1 Hystrix cristata | reverse complement strand
TCGCAGCCGGCCGCAAAGTAAAGTGAGGAAAATGCAAGGAATGTATGCAAATCAGCAATGCAAACAAGCAGCTAGTTAAGCTTCTTCCTGTATCTATCTAGGCTACCTGCCCTCAGGGCAGCCCACACTCTAGATCCAGCTATCTCTTACCACATGAGGCTTTGGGGGGACATCTAGACACAAACCATAACAACTGCATATATTGTAACTCATTAACTATTTTAAAATAAATGGTAATGATTTATTCTTTTTTTTACTTATTCTTTTTCTATCAGTGACGATTATATTACAGATTATATTACAGTTATTCGCAGTGATTTCTATGTTGGTTTGAAATCCAGGTTGAGCCCTTTTGCTAACTCAGTCCTAAATATATTTCAAATCTGTGCCATGTCTGCCCTGATTCTTAGTGCTTCCTACCCACCTGGATTATGATTGCCCTCTAACTCACTCCCTGCCTCCCATCCTGCCCTTCCAAGTTCATCTTCCCCTCAGCGAGCTGCCACAGTGGTTTCTCCAAAGTGGAGATCTGACCTTCTCTCTCTTCTGCTGAATTTTCAGGGGCCACAAACCACTGACAGTATATTAAACTATTAGTGAGGAGGCAAGAAACAAACCAATTTATACTACAGAACCTTCAAAATGGTTAGGAACTGTTGACATTTTGCTCCTCTGGAAATAGCATGAGGGTGTGAACTAAAATAAGGATTGGTAGAAATCTACTTAAGGAGATTCCTTTTCATACACTATTTACCCACTTGACTGCCCCTCCCGACCCTGGCATTTTAATCTGTTCTACGTTGATGTAAACAAACAAAAAGCAAAACACACAAAAAAACCTGAAGCTGGATGACTCATAAAGTAACGAGGTACTTAACTCACAGGGCTGGAGTTGCCAGGGACCATACCTGCAGCTGTTTGGCTCAGGCGAGGGTCTCGTGGCAGCTCATATCACAACAGTGGGAGCCTGTGAGGAAGCGCCCAGATGCGGGCAGGAAGCCAGGGCTCAAGGAGAAGTGCGGGGCTCCATCATAGCAATGCTCATCTCGGGACCTGGCACTCCATTAGTCCCTCAGGAGAGTGGCGCTCCTGAGATCTAGTTATCTCCCACCGGGTGTTGCCTCTTAAAGATCCATGACCGCTCCATACCACTCCACTGGGGATCACGATTCCGGGTATGGGCTTTGGGGGACAAACACAGCACCTTGCAAAAGACCTGGAGCTAAGTAAGGGTCTTGATCCAGCATTGAAGATGTAGTATGTTAGTGAGAGCAGGTGTATCAAGGGAATATATGGATAATGAATGCTTCCAGAAAGGATAAGAAGATAAATGTATGGAAAACTGTAGGAAAAAATAACTAGAGGACACATAATCACCTGATGCCCAAATAATAGAAGTTCCAGAAGAAGAGAGAAAATGGCAGAATTATGAAAATCAATGTAAATGGTTCATTCCAGGGATGGTGGTGCATGCCTATAACCCCAGCACTCAAAGGCTGAGGCAGGAAAATCACCATGAGTCTGTAGCCTGGGCTACATAGTAAATTTAAGGCCAACCTGAACTACATAGTGCTATCCTGTCTCAAAAAACCGAAACAAACAAGCAAGCGAGGAGGAAGGAGGGAGAGAGAGAGAGAGAGAAATTCTATAAAATTTTCTATAATCAAAGGACAGGAGTTTCCAGACTGAAAAGGTGCCTGATACCCAGAAATACTTTTACAAGATTCCAGAAAGGGAAAAGTAGATTGCATGAAAAAGACTCAAGAATAGCTTTAGGTTTCTCAAAATCGAGGCTAGAAAGCAAAGGAGCAATGCTCTGAAACTATGCAGGAAAACTTTCTAACCCCGATTTCTGTACCTAGCCAAACTATCAATTCAAAGATGGAACAGGCTTTTTCAGACTTACTATCGTCACACCTTTTCCTCTCTCATACTCCTTTGCAAAAGAAGGCTTTTAGAGGACTTGTTCAATCAAATGAGAATATAAAATATGAAAAAGATGTGAGATACAAAAAGGAGTTCAATACAGAAGTGTGTTACCAGAACAACGGTAGAAACATGGGCCAGGCAAGGAGCACAAGATTGCAGGAGATCAGAGCTCAGGGAAATATTTCTTCCTCAAAATAATGAAACAAGGAAAATCCTTGGTGTGAATTAACAGCTGGAGGGGCTATTTAAACAACAGGCAGAAAATTTGGGATGGAATTATTGATGACTGCATCGAAAACAAAGCAAATCCCCAAACATAACAAGTACCAGTGTCAGTGTCTTCAAAGTTTTTTTTTTTTTTAATTGTATTTGGTGGGGGGGCTGCTGGGGATCAAACTCAGGGCCTTGTGCTTGCTAGGCAAGCACTCTACCACGTGAGCTAAATCCCCAACATCAGGCAAAGATTTTAAGAGAGGAAAAGTAATTATAGTTTACTAGAGGGCCTGCTGTGGATAGGATTTACATAAGTGTAATTATGTGAACACTGAATTCTAAGCTAACCAAAATTATGATACGATCTAGATAGGAGGCAGGAAATGTGCATGCGTATGGTGGGACGGTGACAGGATTTAGCGTGCCAAATCCTCCTCTTCTGTGTCAGACATCAGTAGATAGATCGAAAACATAAAAAGTATCAAGGCAAACATGGAATTAGAGGGCTGGGGATTTAGCTCAGCGGTTAGAGTGCTTGCCTTGCAAGCACAAGGCCCTGAGTTCGATCTCCAACACCAAAAAAAACCACAAAAAAACATTGAATTAGAAGGTTTGGTAAACACCAAATGGCTCAACTGGAAATTTTGAAAGTAGTTGACTTTGGGAAGAAGAAATAACAGAAGAGTGGCTGGAAACCGCTGATTTTGAAAAACAGAGCTTTCGTGGGGAGCTCTCTGAACTTTGCCCTCAGGCCCAGGGCTCGGAGAACAAGCCCGGGTTCTAAGGCCTGTGCTTCAAGGCCGCCCTCGACCTGGCCCTCGCCTCCTGCTCTGGTCGTATTCCTGCCTTGTGTCTCCTGTGTCTCCCCTCCCTGTAGATGCACGTGAATATGGAGATGTCACACCTGCGCCCCTCTTTGCCTGGCTTGCTGTTTTTTCTCTTTGCCCTCTACCTGCCCAAGTTGTCTTTTTCCTGCCTTCCTGTGGGTTATTTTAGCGTTCCATTTGACTTATCTATAGTGTTTCTGAGCATCTGTGTATAGCTTTTTCAGAAGTTGCTCTAGGGTTGTGTTTTCTCCTGGGTATTTCATTATACATGTGGAACTCACCACAGTGCATTACTACCCACATGTGAGCAGGGTTGAGTGAGGAACACAAACTTTCCTTCTATTTGGATTCCTTGACCTTCCCCCATTGATAATAGGGTTCTCTTAAATGTTTACACCTTTAACAACCATTTTTGACAATGTTGCAACTTGTGCTTTAACCATCAAACACCATTTAGAAAACTCCAGAGAGGAATGGCGGTGTATTATATTTCCTCCTATTTTGACTTTCTTCATTCTGAATGGCTCATGTTTTCTTCTCTTATGATTTTTTTTTTTTTACAGTGTGAAAGACTTTCTATAGTTATTCTTTCAGGATAGCTTTTCTGGGACACAGTTTTCTTCATCTCGTCTGGACTCCTCCAGTCTGCCCCTGTGCCTTAATGCCCGAAGCTACAGAGACATTTGCAAATCTGGGAGTGAAAGGCCTCTGTCCAGTTCCTCAGCACTGCTTCGGCTAGTCCTGACCATTTATATTTCCACATGCATTTTAGAATCAGCTTGTTGATTTCTATAAGAAAACCAACTGGGATTCGATTAGGGTCATGTTAGAGCTATTGATTACTTTGGGTAGATATTATGTTTGAACTGAATGGAATCGTCCAATTCATGAATATTACATATAGTTCAATGTATTTTGGTTCTTTAATGTCTCAGTAAAGTTTTACAGTTTTTGGTATAGAGTTTGGCACACTTTTCCTTGGATTTATTCTTAAATGTCTGGCAACTTTTGATATTATTATAAACAATGTTTTTGAGACAGGGTCTTGATACATAGTCCAGGCTGGTCTTAAACTTGCTGTGTAGCCCAGTCTTGTCTCCAATTTGTGATCCTCCTGCCTCAGCCTCCTGAATGCTGGGATTGTAGGGGTGCGCCACCACACCTGGCAATGATGTTGTTTAATTTCTTCAGCAAAGTGCGGTGATGCACGCCTATAGTCCCAGCTACTAGGGAGGCTGAGGCGACATAGTGAGACCTCATGATAAAAAAAAAATTTGTTTATTAATTGCTGACGTATAAAAACACAATGATTTGTTTAATTGACTTAATGTCTAGAGATCTGATGAATTCACTTATTAATTATAATAGTCTAGCATGCTCGAGGCCCAGGGTTTGATCCCCTAGCACCACATAAAAAAGAATTATAATTGTGTGTGTGTGTGTGTGTGTGTGTGTGCATGCGTGTGTTTGAGATGGAGTCTTACTATGTTACAAAGACTGGCCTTGAACTCTCTTTTTTTTTTTTGAAACAGGGTCTCGCTATGTGCAGCCCAGACTGACCTTGAACTCAGACGGTCTTCCTGCCTCAGCCTTTCAAGTGCTGGGATTACAGGTGGGCACTACCACATCCGATCGCCCTCGAACTCCTTAGCTCCAGAAATCCTTCTGCCTCAGCCTCCCTGTAGCCGTGGTCATAGGTGTATGCCACGACACCGAGCTAAAAAATTATCATGTTTCATGGATTATTTTGGAATTTCCATATGTACAATCATGTTCCAATCCCTATTTATTTTATGCCTTTTTTCCTGCCTTTAGTGCAAGAACATCCAATGTCTTATTGAATAATAGTAGAAAGAGCTCATATTTTTATCTTTTTCTCACTCTCTAGAGGAATATCTTTAATACTCTGTCATTCTGAATGATATTTGTTGCTGACTTTTTGGGGGGATAGCTGTTCTTTGCTAAAAATTTAAAAAATCATGTATGAGCATTCAATTTTGTCAAATGTGTTTTCTGCCTTCAAAAATGCATTTCCTTGAGATAATCATATTTCCTCTTTATTGTTAATGTGAATTACTACAGTGGTTGCTTTTTGCCATCCCAAATTCTAAAATTAAGTAAAAATTTATGTACAGTAAAATACAGAGATCTTAGTGGATGATTTAATTCATTCCAATAATTATATGTACCCGTGTAATCCAAACCCCATCAAATATAGACATTCCCATTTCCTTCTGATCTTCCGATCTACCCTTCCTGTAAACAGTCACTACTGTCTTTTCTTTCAGTGTGTTAGTTTTGACTGTTCTCAAACTTCATGAAAATATGATCATACTGTCTGTGTTTTCTGTGATTGCATGTGTCAGTAGTTTGTTCTTTTTAAAAGTTTGTATTTCTATTTTTTTTGGTATGCATTTTCAGGATGTAATGATTAAACTCGTCATGGAAGTTGATACGTGTACATGACACATCTCAGTTCTTTTTATTTCCTCTTCCCATCTCCTCCTTCCGCTTTCCTTCCATCTCTTGGTCCCCTTCTCATTTGCAAAAGATCTATTGTAAGTATTTATTATTCCATCTTGTAAATACACTGCACAATTTTTACTTACTCTCTCATTAATGAATGTTTAGATTGTTTCCAGTTTCCGGCCATTATTAATGAATCTCTTACGAACATCGTTGTATAACTTTTTGTCCATACAGCGGTACCTTGGTGCATGAACTTAGTTTCTTTTATGACTTTGGGGTGGACGGCTGCATTTGTGTTTTTGCGGGGAGGATGTCCCCAGTTGTGTTGTCATCCAATGTGCAGTTTGTGAACAGAAGCAAAATTTTGTCAAATGCTTTTGAGAACCAAATTGTTTGCGAACAGAAGCCTTTGTGAACTGAGAAGTATTACTGTACATGTTTATATTTCTTGGCTAAATATAGGTGAATGCTGCATTATAAGGAAAGTGTATGTTTAAGTAATACCTGACTTTTAAAAATTTTTTCTGTTTCTTCCCTCCATTTTTGCCAGTTCTTGCTCCATGACTTCATGGTATTTGAAGTTCTGTTATTAGATGTACGGTTGAGCCTTTAACTACATGGGCCCATTTACATATGGATTTGTTTCTTTTAGAAATTTATAGTAATTGAAAATGCTCACAAATGAGTCATGTTGCCTAGAAATACAAAAAAATTTATTAAAAATGTATGTCATGAATGTATAAAATATATGTAGATAACAATCTATCTATCATTTGCACCACAACATATACACGAGTCTATTATGGATAAAGTTTAAAAAAACTTCTACACTCAAACACACCATTTGCAGTTGAGAAAAGTGTGAGAAAATATAAAGATGGAGTGTGAAATCATAACTATTTAAAATTAGTACATTCTATGCTACTGTAATAGTGTAGTTTCAAAATCAGCCTCTAGGGCAAGTGCAAGGCCCTAAGTTTGATCCCCAGCACCGCCATCCCACACACACACACCCCTCTCCTCTTGTTGGGGATTTAGCTCAGTGGTAGAGTGCTTGTCTAGAAAGTGCACGGCCCTGAGTTCAATTTCCAGAACTCACGCCTCTCTCCCCCCACAAAACACCCTCTTTGCTATTGTTCAAGTGTTGCGGGTGTCTGTGTGTAACACTGTGAGACGCTACTCATCTGCACATGAACAATTCATCTCTCTAGGCAATTGTGTCCTGTACCAAAAAGTGATCTGTGTGTTTTTCACCAAATATAACACATGTAACAAACAGAATATATGTTAACAGACCATGTTATGGGTAAGGCTGCCAGTCTACAGCAGGTTACTAGTAGTTAAGTTTTTGGAGAGTCTAAAGTTATCCATAGATTTTAAACTGTAAGGATCAGTGCCCCTAGCCCATGCATTACAGTATTCAAGAGGCAATTGTTTATACATCTAGGACTGTTCTATTTTATTGATGTATTGACCTTTTTTTTTTTTTTTTGATTTTTTGAGACAGGGTCTCACTATGTAGTTCAGGCTGGTCTTGAGCTCACTATGTAGCCCAGGTTGGCTTTGAACTTGCTGTGACCCTCCTGACTCAGCCTCCTGAGTGCTGGGATGACAGGTGTGTGCCACCATGTCTGGCTTTGTATTGACCATTATATCATAGTAAAATATTTTAATTATATTACTGTCTTGAAGTCAATCTTGTTTAATATTATTACAGGCACTCCAGCTTTTTGTTTTATTTTGTTTTGTTTTTTGACACAGGGCCTCACTATGTAGTTCAGGGTGGACTTGAACTCACTATGTAGCCCAGGATGGCCTCAAAATTACAGCAATCCTCCTGCCTCAGCCTCTTGAATGCTAGCATTATGGGCATGTGCCACCATTCCCAGATCCAGCTTTTTATTATTAGTGTTTGCGTAGAATAGCTTTTCCTCATTCTTTTACTGCTAATCTCTTTCTTTTTATATTTAATGTGATCTCCTAAACACTATATGGCTGACCTGGTCTTTTTATCCAGGCTGACAATCTCTGTCTTTTAGAGTATTTAGTACATTTACATGTGGTGTAAAAACTGATATAGTTATGATTATGCCTGCCATACAGTTATCATTATGTTTTCTATTAACCTCACTATGTGGTTGCGTGAGCCTTGAAGTCACTATGTAGCCCAGGCTGTCCTTGAACATATGATCCTCTTGCCTCATTTTCTTGAGTGCTGGAATTACAGGTGTGTGCCACTGTACCTGGCTAAGGCTCTGATTTACATAACAACTTTCTCTAGCAGACCCACCAGAGTCCTACATGAAATAACCTAATCTCTTCCAAGAACTGGCCCCCAATGACCTAAGAGCCTCCCACTACATCCCACCACCACAGTGAAGACCAAAACTCCAACACATGAAACTTTAGTGGACAAACCACCCCTACGCCAGAGGGCTCACTAAATGTATTCACAACCCAAAATGGAAGATGTTCTCATTTTTCTCTACCATATGGATCATAAAAGCTACTCAAAATACCGATGTGATAATAACATATTAGAAGGTTAATGCAAAGTCTCAAAGTGCAGCCCAAGTTCTTGAAGAAACTTTACACTTTTGCTCCAGCATTCTGTGAACCTTGCATTCAAGCCGGTAAACCTGCTGTTTAATGTTCCCCATAAAGTAACACACTAGAAAATCCTCAGCTGGGTGGTAGGTGAACTTCAGTTTTGGGTCCATCCTTCTTGAGAAACTGTGATGCAGTCCATCCTGTAAGCGCAGGGCTGGAGCACGGGCTCTTCTCTTTGGTTTTCCTTCTCACACTCGCTGGCCCTTAGTGTATTCACATTTAGTTGAATATGACCGTGACAGTTATTATAGGTCCATTTGCTGAAAGTGTTTCTTCACAAATCCATGACTGAAATCTGCCCATCTTTAGAAAATAAAATTATTGTTGAAAGTACCCATCGTGTTATATTTTTAGGTAAATAATTTAATGATAATAGAATACTTGAATTTCTTTAAACACAGTATTTCAAGTTATTATATTTTTGGTAATGGTACAAACTCTATTTGAATATTGAACCACAAATTAAGCAAATAGAATTATTAAAATTGCTCCTGTCCTAAGTTCCCATTCCTCACTTCCACTATTATTATTGAAGATGTTTAGTTAAGTTTTTGGGTTTGATTTTTTTTTTTTTTTTTTTTTGTGCTGGGGATCAAACTCAGGGCCTTGCACTTGCTAGGCAAGCACTGTAACCACTGAGCTAAATCCCCAGCCCCTTAGTTAAGTTTTTAGTGGATGACCTGTGAAAAGATCTACTGCCAACAGGGCTAACCGGGCGCAGCCCCGGGACGTTGGGTAGGGTGACTGTGGACTCTAAGCAGTATGCATCCTGCAGGGAGTCAGTACCATTTTCTGTTTCACTTCAACCCAGACCTGTTCAGCTGAAGCACTACTCTAGCTACTGACCATTTAAGTACAGAGAGAAAAGTAAAGTAGAAAAATGTTTTTCTTGTAATGAAAAGCAAAGAGAGGCTCTGGGATGCTGAGGTAGGAAGACTGCAAGTTTGAGCCTAGTATGGACAACTTAGTGACTTAACAAAACCCTGTTTCAAAATAAAAAAAGAAAAGAAAAGAAAAAGTAGATGGAGGACCAGTATACACCCAGTGTATATGAGTCTATTATATTTAACTTAATTAAACTAATTAATTTATTTTTTGTTTGTTTTTTGAGACAGGGCCTCGATAAGCAGTTCAGGCTGACCTTGAACTCACTATGTAGCCCAGGCTGGCCTTGAACTTGCAGTGATCTTCCTGCCTCAGCCTCCCAAGTGCTGGGATTACAGGCCTGTGCCACCACACCCGGCTATTATATTTTAAATTAATAAATCTAAAACCAATTTTCTGAACGCAGCACCTTAGGCCATAAAACCAATTTTCTTAATTCAAAAACAAATCTACTGGGCTAAGACTGAGTGAAAGAACACAACATTCATGTGTCTTGGAAAGTTGCCATATCATTGGCTTCGTAGAATCTGAACGCCTGTTTTGCAGTTGTTGAGTAGATACATTGGGGGGTGCTGAGGATTTAGCTCTGTGGTTAGAGCGCTTGACTGGCAAGCACAAGGCCCTGAGTTTGATCCCCAGCACCAAAAAAAAAAAAAAAAAGTAGATAGAAGGAAGCGTCCCCCTCCCCCCATGCAAGGTGATGCGCTCTCTCCCTGCCCAGCGGAGCCAGAACACAAATACAGAGCAAGTCTGCACCTGGCTGTTCCATCCGGGAATTTTAATCTTGAGAGACTGAAACGGAGTTGCAAAGATGGATGAAGACTTCTTGCAGCTGATGCAGAGAGTGGCTCGGGAGTCTGCTGGGTGGCGTCAGAGACTGGTGGCAGTGGCATAATGGTACCATCTTGGATGCACATCTCCAGTGGCAAGACCTTGGATGTCGTCTCAACTGCTCAGCCCTGCAAACACTTATTTAGATTGAATTTTATAGCACCTTCTGAAAGGTGGACTCAGGAAAAGAAGACATAATTAGAATTGCGTGTCTGTGTGTCATACACAGGTGTACAGTGAAGTAGGTGCCAGCCAGTGACCTGCAGCTGGTACTCTGAGACTCGCACACGCTTGCCCCCCACCTCCTCTGACTGAGTCCTCTCGGGGATCCCATATGCAAAACTTTCTTCCAGAGTGTAAGACTGGGGAGGCTCTCCCCTGTTGCTTGTTTCTAGCAACAGTCTCCCTCCTCAGCATGGGGACAAGTCCTTACTGGCTTCCTTCCCCCGGGAGCCCTGGGTCTCGGATGTGCTTGCCAAGCCCTGCCTGCTTGCCTCCCTGGCTGCTGTCTGGCTTCCGAGAGGTAGTTGTGGGGAGAGAGGGCTGGGGGGGTCTGCCCCGGCCACCATCACCCTGGCGATCCCCACCATCGATCACCCCAGGACTCCTCACCATCACCGCAGGATCCCTTAGCCTGACCTCCTTGGATTAGCAAAGGGAGAAGGGAGGAATGCTAAGGAAGAGGACGCTTCCAGACACCTTTGAGAGAGACCCACAAAAGGCAGCAGAGTACTTAAGAGGGGGGATTCCAAAGCTCTACTATTTACTGTGTGAGTTGGACCCAGTTACTTAAACTATGCCTCAGTTTCCTCTTTGGACTATGGGGATAACAGTACTAACTTTGTTAGGATTTCTATATAAATGTTTACTGTGACCCTGTATAGACTGAAAAGTGATGTGTTGGGGTCAGACACTGGATTTTCTTTTTTCCTGTTATGGGGATTAAACCCAGAACTTTTGCATTGAGCTAGATCCCCAGCCCTTGTTTGTTTATTATTTTGAGACAAAGTCTCACTAAGTCATCAGATTGCCCAGCCTGGGCTCAAACTCGCGATCTCCCTGCCTCTGCTTACTGTCCCAGCCTGCCAGAGCAGATGCTGAATCTTGACAAAGATAGGAGTCTTTTCAGTGAAGCCTCTATCTGTGTGGACTGTCAGCCACCGAACACAGTAAGAGATCTATGCGGGCAACGGTGTTCCCAGACGTATTGAATTGCTGACGAGGATGGGTGCGATATACTTGGGAGCCTGAGGCAGGAGATTGCAAGTTCAAGCTCAGCTCGGGCAACTTAGTGAGTTAGTGCAATTTTGTTTCAAAATAAAACAAGTTTAAAAGGGCTGGGGATGTAGCTCAGTGCAAAGGCCCTGGGTTCAGTCCCCAGCTCTGTGAGTGCATACCCCTTTGCAGTGTGATTTTCTCAGTCTTTCTGACAAGAGATGGAGGCTTTTTACCCACCCCTTAACTCTGGACTGGCTTTGTGACTTTCTCAGCCCAATAGGGTATGGCAGAAAGCATCCTGTATATCTTCTGGGACCCAGCCTCAAGCGGCCTTGCAGTTTCTGCTCTTGTATTCTTGGGACTCTCTGCTACCCTGTCAAGGGGCTCAGTGTTGCCAAATGGAGGATGAGAGGTCACACGGAGGAGAATCGAGGCAGCTGGCTGAGCACCGGCATGAACTGGCAGGCAGGAAAGAGAGACATCTTGGAGGATTCAGCTCTGGTCCAGTCTCTAGGATCTGTAACTGCTAGAAATCCCAAGTCAGCGAAGGAAGCCGATCCCATCCAATTTACTGATCCATGAAATCATGAGCAAATCCATGGGTGTAGTTTTAAACTGCAGATTTTGGCAGACTCGGAAGGCAGCCTCACAGGCTCCCGAATGGTTCCGGGGTGAGTCTTTATGGTACAGGCTCCCGGGAGTCCGGAGCTGTGGCACTCCCTCCCTGTGCTCCGCTCTGGCAGAGGCCTTGCGAGGTGCTGTTGGGTCATCCTTCACCCACACAGGTGGAAACTCTCACTTCTCAGATCGCTGCTTAAGAGACCCACGAGGCTGGCCAGGCTGCTGAGGAAGTACCAAGCTCTAAACAAAAAAAGCCAAAAGACCATGGCTCACTCAGGGGAAGCGCACAAGCAAAAGAAGGGAACCAGGTTGAACGCTCACTCCAAACTGTTACCGCCTCCCAGGCAGAATCAGGGAAGGACCAGTTGAGCACTGTAGCCAAACAATAAGAATCCTGTCAAAGAGATTCCATTAAAACATTTAAAAAATGGCTTTTTAAAATTCTGTGACCTTTCAAATTTAAAAATTCAACAGCCTGTAAAAAGCCCGTGCTTTCTATGGAAATCCCAATGATTGGTATACAGGGGGAACATTTCTGAAAAATGTAAATTATAAAACAAACAAGTGGCAGATTTGGAGAACAGGTTCTGAGGTAAAAAGGGAATGGAGGGGAAGCTGGAGAAAACAGACACATTAACAGGGCAGTGGTAAAGGTTTTTCTTGCTCCAACCAAAACAAAACAAAAAAACACCAAAACCTAAGTTTGTAGGTTAGAAAGAAAGGCCCACAGACACCCAAGTAGGATTACTCCCAAGGAGATTTTAGTTTCCGATAGCAACTGCAGGTTCTTTTTTTGGGGGGGGGTGTTGTTGGGGATCGAACTCAGGGCCTTGTGCTTGCAAGGCAAGCACTCTAACCACTGAGCTAAATCCCCAGGCCCATGTAGGTTCCTTAAAAGGGAAGGAGAATGAACCTAACACGGGCTCTCTAGTTTCCAGCACTAGAGGCTGGAAGACAACAGGTGGGGGAAAGAGCTTCCTGCTGTTGACCAAGAATAAAATCAACCTATTTGAGAACAAAGAAAGTTACATTTATCTGGCGCTATTTGGGATCATAATATGGGAAAACACAGATTAAAGCAGTCTTGAAAAAGTGCTCTGTGATTTTACAAAATGGTGGCTATGTATTGGTTTAAGGGGGTTGGAAATGACATCAGTTGTTAGGAATTACGATTGGTGCTTGCAAAAGTTGGGCTGTCTTGGGAGAAAGAGATTGGGTGTAGTCTCAGTCTTGGTAGAGGAGAGGAAGGGTCTGTTGTGCGGAAGAGGTGGACAGAGTTTGCTCGGGGAAGGAGGTGGGCAGGTCTGTAGCCCAGTTCAAAGGCTGGCTGTGAATGTGTCTGAAGTCTGAGTAACGGCCTTCTGAGTCTAAGTGCCCTGAGCCAAGGCTACTTCATTGTTATCTTTTCCTTGACATTTCCCCCTTTTGATCAAAAAATTTCCACAGGAAAGCACTGATGGCCAGTCTAAGAATTACAGATCACTTTACTGGGAGGGATCTGTCCCAGGAAGTCATGTTCCTTGTCACGGGGATGCATTTTTCTAGGAAGACACGTCCCTCTCCAGGAGGTGTCTTTGGCAGCAAGTGGCGATGGAGCAACAAGTTTGGGGGCTTTAGGGCACATTTAAGCAACAAAGAGGCCACTGAATGACCAAAGTCTAATCAATCCCTGAAGTCATTAAAGAGACTTGTGGGGCCACGTCTTGATGAATATCTTCAGACATTGGGCTATTATTATTTTGGTTTTAGTAGTACTTCCAAGACATCAAGATACGCAAAGAGACAAGCAGTTGAAACAAGACAAAAGCAGAATAGCAACAACCAACAAGAGAACAACTTGAAATCCTGGTGTTCTCAGTGAGAGGTGCCTGGTAGAGAGCTTTAAGGAAGAGAGGGAGGTACCAGTATCAGTTAGAACCCATTAGGACCCAGTAAAAGCCAGGTCCAGTCAAGTCACTCCCAAAGAACTTCACAGATAAGGGGAAGCAGTATTTTCGTTTCCTCAGAGTTGAAAGTCCTGTCAGATTCATGAAATTGAGGCAGGGGGGTTTATGTTGAAACAAAAGGTCCTAGAAACTCAACTTTTTTTCATTGGTTCATTCAGCCTCAGGTTAATTAAATCTTCTTCTGCCTGATTTTGATTTGTAGTTTTAGGCACCCATCAAATGCTTCATTAGAGTTTTGGAAAATTCTTACTATTTGTCAAAGTTCATTTCATCCTTTCCATAAACTTTTTTTTTTTTTTGAGACAGGCTCTCACTATGCAGTTAGAGTTGACCTTGAACTCACTATGTAGCACTGGCTGGCCTCAAACTCACTTCGATCCTCCTGCCTCAGCCTCCTGAGTGCTGGGACTACAGGTGTGGACCGCCATGCCTGACCCTCCATAAACTTCTTGAAGACACAATACTTGAGGATTACTGCACAAAGTTTCCAGAAAGTCACACAAATAAAACAATTTAACTATGGGAAAGACTTAAGAGTGGCCATGTTTTGTTTGGTTTTCTTTGTGCTGGGGATCGAAGCCATGGTTAAAGATCTGATGATCATTCACAACTGACAAAGAAATTTCCTTATTTCTGTTGCAAACAATAATTTAACTTTAGAATTATGACTCATAACATACTAGAATAAGTTAGATTTCTAGGAATCCCGCATGATTTTGGAACACATTAGTAACACATTTACATAATTATGTCTAATGTGAATGTCTAATTTGTGTCTTCAGGACTTCCACGTGGCCATCTGGAAACCTGGAAGTTAGTTTTAGAGCAAAAAGACAATTTTAGAATTTGATTTTGGTAAGTTTGCCAAGCGTATCAAAGGCTGAAAACACTTAGGTAAATAGGATCATTATGAAATAAAACTGAAGGGACAAAACTTTTCAGTAAAACTTCTCAAAATTTCCTACTAAGAGCAGATCGGTGCTCTCCGAAAACTGCCATTTGCGCTGTGTGGATCTGTTTATACCCTCACAGATCCCCCCAGCCCGATGTGATGTGCCTCTGTACACCCAGCCAAGCCCTGTGACTAATGATTCTCCTCTGCATAAATCCGAAACCTACCTATTTCCTTCTCCTGCACACCTTTCTCTCCAAGCCTTTCTTTTGAACCCAAGTTGTGCCATTCGATGAAGTTCTTCTGATTTCATTCGCCTTTAGCTTGGAGACACTGATACTCTTTGCAGTTTTCTGATGCCTCAAACAAGAAGCAGCGCTAGATCTACACGGTGCATGTGTGGGAGAGGAATTTGTTACGTGTGATCTGGGTTTGACTGGGCCGAGGTGCAGGCTTTGGGAGTGTGGTGTCTACAGGAAATGGAAGGGCGTGAGGGAACATGCATCTTCTTGCCTGCAAGCTCAGCGGAGGGCAGACACTCTATGTCACGCATCACCCTGGTGTGCGGCTGGTGTTGGGATCTTTTTTTTTTTTTTTTTGGTGCTGGGGGTCGAACTCAGGGCCTTGTGCTTTTGAGGCAGGCACTCTAACCACTGAGCTACACCCCCAGCCTGGTGTTGGCATCTTGAGGAAGCCAGAGTGAATCCACGTGTGCACACACACACACGTGTGTGTGTGTGTGTGTGAGAGAGAGAGAGAGAGAGAGGCTAAGGCAAGACCTCCGGTTTCCTCATTCACAGGTGCCAACACAGTGTGGGCCTTTGTGCCCACCCAGAATGCGATAATCCAAATAATACCATGTTTTAATTTAAACCAGTTTGCAAACAATTTTGTTCAAAGGCAAGTGTGAATCCTCAAGCTCGGTAGGTGTACTTTTCTCCTTCAGCGAACACCAAGTGTTCGACTTTAACCCTTCCTTTCTGTACCAGTCAACAGGACACAAATGCCACGAGAGCGGAAAGAGTAACTCATCATCTTCCTGGGCGTACAGTGGATCTTCCATCACAAACGCATCCATCTTCCTAATCTCTCTTGATCTCTCAGTGAATTCTTGAACCAGGGCAACTGTTGTTCCCTCTTAACTACTGTCATTTTCGTAAACATCAAAAAACCTCAAATGATTGCTCTCTGCAAAAAGAACAAAACCCCAAACTGCTGATCTAGAAACAACTGGGTGGAACAGAGGAAGACAAAGCAGAGAGCTGCGGGCAGCACTAGAGTTATTCATACTTTAACCTTTCGAGTCCTCTAAAGCCGCTGAATTAGTTGGGTGGGCCTCAGGGACTGTGAGAAAGGAGGAGCAATCTCAATGAATTATACAGCAGTAACTGTGTGAGTACTTGCCTCTGTGAGTCCCGAAGGAGGGAGGAAAAGAGAGAGATGGAGGTGGATGAAAGGTAAAGCCAAACCTTAATGAACCCATCGTGGTCCATTGGGAAAACATTATTCCTGCCCAGGCTTTGAGTCTCTGCAAGTTCATTCCTGGTGGGAAGTCAAGAGTTTGGAAGCATGAACTTGCAGGGGAGAGCCTTGATCTAAGCTGGAATCAGTTAAGGAAAAGAATGGAAGCTATTTATTAAAACAGCTACCACTTCGGTTTGCATCTTAAGTATTCCCAAGTCTACATGGTAAATAAACTCTCATCTTCAGCTCGATGCTATTGGGAGGTGGGGCCTGGTGGGCGGTCTTCAGGTCACCGAGGGTGTGATTTTAAGGAGCATGTGAGACCCCAATCTCTTCGCCTCTCTCTCTTGCTTTCTGGCCATAAGGCGAGCAGTTTCGCTTGCCCAAGTGTTCCGCCATGATGTGCCATCAGGGGCCGGAAGTGGTGGAGCCAATCAAATAGATTTAATTGATCTTTTTGATCAGTCTTGGACTGGAACTTTTACAATTGAGAGCCAAGATAAACTCTTTCTCTTTATAAGTTCATTTCCTGAGGTTACTCTTACAATAACAGAAAGCTGACTAACACGGCTTCTCTGGAGGAACTGATTATGTGTCCCTCACATTTTTCTTTGGAGTTTGTCATAGAACACAGTTTTATTTTGAATTTTTAATAGAACTGAGCTGCCAAGAACACCAATTCGAATTTTACTTCTCGTAAAGACATTTTGCAGCAAGAAGGAGTGATTTGATAATATCGGGAGGCCAAGAATAAGAAAGGAAGGTCTGCTTAGGTGTTAGGCTTAGCTCAGTGTTAGTCAGCCATGTGGGTGAAGAGCCACCCATTTCCCAGGAGAGGCACCTGGGCCAGGAATTCGGGGGCATGTGATTTTTGAGGGAGGGTTCCTCAGGAAAAGTCTTGTATGAGAGAGGGGAAAGGAATAATCAAGAAGAGAAACTGCTCCAATTTAAGGCAATGTTGTTGCACTTCAGTGAAACATCGGCTTCCCAAGAGTGGGGATGGGGTGGCACATCCAAGCCTGTCACAAAGAAGTACTCCCATCAGCCCACAGGAAGTCCTCCACAGGAAGTCACAGCAGCAGCCAACAGCCCAGGCATGGTGGCGCTGGCTGTGGAGGAGATTTAGGTAGGTTTCCTACAGTAGTCTGTTATTCATGTCAGGAAACATGGATAAACTGCACAAGACCATGACCATGTGGCCAGGGGCCAATTCCTCTAATGAACCAAGGAGGCCTGGGAGGATGCACAAACCCAGGCAGGATCTGCCCAACAAGCAAGATGGGCTTCTCATTGGATAAGAAACCTGTCAAAAGCAGGGAGACTTGGCAGGAGAATGGCTCTCTCAATGTAACTTCTGGGCCACTTTTGTCTTTGACATGCCAAGGAAAGGGATAGGACCTAGTGGCAATGCCTCTCCATCACCAGCTATGGCTTTGAGCAACAGTCTCTTCCTCTTGTAGTCTAGAAAAAAAACTGAAGGTAGTTGAAGCTTCTGAGCTGACAGTTCAGATGGCCCTGAGGGGATTTGGAAGTTGGGATTTGTGAATAAAGAAGACAAATTTTAGACGCGAACCTGGGAGAATCACCCAGATATCCATCGTACTTTCCTCTTCTGTGTAGCTGGGGTTACAGAGTCAGGGTGGTTTTGTGTTTTTGGAGAATAGTTTTGCTAAGACTGGTAGATTCTTCTAGAATTCACTGCATGCTGGGTCTTCTTGCCTCCTGTGAACCTATTGAGAAGCCAGATAACCTTACTTGTCTCACTTGTTGGCAAACTGGATTCCATTTGCCCAAGTAGACAGCGACCTGACAGGGACATCGCAGAGAACCCAGGCTGAATTTCCACTGCCTTTCTCTCTGGAAGGTTGGCAACTGTCACATCATTGTCTCAGTAAGCAGTGATGAAAACTTTGCAAAAAAAAAGGAAAAAGTGGGTAAAATGTTCTCATTTTTAGGTATTTGCCCTCACAGAAACAACCTTGAGACTTGCTGCCAAGATGCAGTCAGTGAACAGGTGTTAAAAGGACACAAATTGGAAAAACTGGGAGCTGCCGATCATGCTTAGGGGTTTTGTTTTCATTTTAAAATTTTTCAAGCCTGGAATGTGCCTGGCTGTGGTTTTATAGAACTTTCCACATGTTATGCGTTCCCTCAGGAAAGTGGTTTCTGTCAATCATGATGGGATTCAACATAGTCATTGTAAGGGAAGAAAGAACAGGTTTATTTCTTACTCCTCATAAGTTCTTAGCTGAGATGCTTCTGGAGCAAGAGGCAGACTAACAAGAGATAACCTGATAGAAGTGTATCAGTATGTACATGGGAGACTCCAGGGAATGTGTAGATCTCAGAAGTGCTTTGAATTCCAGTTTGCTTGCTTGCTTAGATTGAATCTAGGAGTCCTTTACTACTAAGTTACATCTCCAATCTTTTTTCCTTTAATTTTTAAAATTTGAGACTCGGTCTCACTAAGTTGCCTGCATTGACTTCCAACTTGTGAGTCTCCTGCCTCAGCCTCCCAAATAGCTGAGATTACAGACATGCGTCATTGTGTCTGCAGCATCTTGCACAAATAGAAGTGAGTTTTTTAAGAGAAATGAGGAGACAGAGGAGGAGGGCTGTGAGCCTCTTGGGGCAGCATCCTAGGGGAAGGCAAACATGCAGCAGCAAGCAAAGCTTGTTCATATTGTTACTCTGGGGCAGTGATGGTGAACCTTTTAGAGACACGTGCCCAAACTGTAACCCCAAACCCACTTACTTATCACAAAGTGCCAACACTACAGTTAAACCTGAATACTGAGGTTTTAGTTTAGAAAAAACAACTCACAGGTTAACGTCTTTTGTCTTAAAAGACGCGAAGATGCAATAACGCACGCTCCATAGGTTCCCCACCACTGCACTAGGGGTTCCGGGCCGAATGGGTTTGAAGTGATGAGTTTTTGTTCAGTTTCATATTGGTGGTGGTACTGGGGGCTGAACCCAGGGCCTTCACACTGAGCTACATCCTTTCAGCCTTTTTTATTTTTTTTGAGACAGGATCTTATCAAGTCACTAAGTTGCCTAAGTGGGCTGAAACTTGTCATGTTGCAAAGAGACTATTTAATCCTTGCCTTTCTTGTATAAATCCTCCTGAGAACAGAAAAAAAAAATTCTGGACTAGAGAAGGGAATTAACAGAAAGTTTATATCTACTTTTAGGATGATCTTTATGAACTACACTTAAAACTGTAAGATTTTGTTTGAATATACTTTAGCTGGGTATGTAAGTTTTCCATTTCACTGCTTACTAAATAGTTTACAACTTTGGAATTTGGGTTGTTTAAGGTGTGTGCGTGTGTGTTCGTGTGCATGCATGTGTGTGTGTGTGTGTTGGTACTAAACCGAACCCAGGGCCTTCATACTAAACTGCATCCTCAGATCTTTTTACTTTTTTATGTTGATACAGGGTCTCACTAAACCACTAAGTTGCCCTGGCACATACTTGTAACCTTCCTGCCTCAGCCTTCCATAGTGCTTGGATCACAGGCATGTGGCACCACATCCAGCACAAGTTTAGGTTTTTCTTTTTTCCCCCAATTTTTTATTAGTACATGTTTGCAGTACATAATGTTTAAATTCATCTTAGGGAGAGGAGTGGGTACATGTACTTAACATATCTTAATTCTTTTTATTCCTCTTCTTTCCCCCGTCCTCCCCATCGGGGACCCACTTCCATATATTTCCTTCATCATTACAACAAGGCAATACTGCAAACATTTTAGAACTGCGGAAACTGTAGCAAATGCAAGTTGGGTGACCTATCCAAAGTCACATAGCTTAGCTGGGCAGAGTGGCACATGCCTGCCATCCCAGCACTTGGGAGGCTGAGACAGGAGGATGGAAAGTTTGAGTCTCACTTGGACAGCTTAGCAAGACCCTGTTTCAATACTTTAAAAAAAGAGGCAGGGGCTGGGGATGTAGCTTAGTGTGAAGGCCCTGGGTTCATTTCCCTGTAACACACACACGCACACACACACACAGAAAGGCCAGTAGATACTAAGGACAGTCTCACACTCCTGCCCTCACACCTAGCCACTCTGCCACTTGCTACCTCTTTCTCAGTAGTATAGATCTTTGCATGGTAGCCCTTACTTGTCTATATTGCTAGAAATGTTGGAGGCCCAAAGTTAATTTCTTTCTTGGTGAGTCCATTATTGGCTGTACAGGAACACTGTTGATTTTTGTGTGTTGATTTTGTACCCTGTTACATTGCTGAATTTAGTTACTAGTTCCTGTAGTCTTTTGGTGGACTTTCTTGGGTCTTCTATGGAAGCAACTTTAGTTTTAATTTCTTTCGGGAGGGGGAACTAAGTGTCCCCGACCTTACCCTTTACACTTAGACAAGGTCTTCTCTTCTATAGCTGTCCCTTCTTCCTGCTTGTGTAGTTGTTGCCTGTTTATGAGGTCATTTCCATCAGCACACAACCTTACTATAAACTTTTTTATCTTTAAACAGGACAAAACCCCTTTCCTCATGCCATACCTTCCTTCATCTATCTTTTAATTTCTCTGTTCTCTTTTATGCTGAAATTCTTAATTATTTTATTATGACAAATGTCTAACAGAGACAGCATAAGAGTAGAGAAAATTGTATCATTGTACCCAACATGCTTACCCATCACCCAGGCTCAGCAGTTATCAGTACATAGCCAATCTTATTTCATCTTTCTCCTCCTCCACTATCTGCATTTTTTTTGTTTGCTTGTTTTGTTTTTTGAGACAGGGTCTCGCTATGTAGTTTCAAGCCAACCTTGAACTCACTACATATCCAGACTGGTCTCAAACTTGAGGCGCTCCTCCTACCTCAGTCTCCCAAGTGCTGGAATTACAGGCATGTGCCACATCACACCTGGCTATATTTAAACTTCTTACCGATATAAAAATACCTGTTGTTCCCTCACAGGTTACTTTATGGAAAGTAAGATCTTGCAGAACACTCCAGGTAAAGTCCCAGCAAATATTTTAAATAAATTTTAAGACTTGATATTCAAGCCTGAACTAGATTTGTTTTTTTTTGTTTTTTTTTTGTTTTTTTTTGGTGCTGGGGATCGAACTCAGGACCTTGTACTTGCGAGGCAAACACTAGGACCACTAAGCTAAATCTCCAGCCCCTGAACTAGATTTGTAATGTTGTCTTTATGGCAGACAAGATGTCTTGGACCTGAGGTATGGAGTTGTCTTCTAAAATCTTTGCGTAAGGCTCGGGGACATCAGCACTGGTGACACGGACAACAGAGGCATCCAAGCGATCGAATGCAGGACGTCCTGTGATCTTGGTGCAGATGTCCCCTCTTACTTCACCTGTGGCCCGGCTCCTCCATAGTCACAAGACGGTGAGTCGAGACACCGGCTCCCTTGCTGTCCGTGCCCAGTGGTCTGCTGGCACGCTTACTTAGCGCTTCACGTTTGCTTCCTTCTCTAGGTGGCACTGTCACAGCTTCTAGGCAGTGGCCCACAGGTCTCGGGTGGGAAACCACTGTTGTATGCGTCTCTTGTCTTTCTATTTTGGCTTTTCCAATAGGAATCAAAAAATCTTTAGAATGAACTTCTGCAGGAAATTCAAAAGGAACTCCACATGGCAATTCCTTCTCTAGCACCACCATTGGATCGTTATCCCGAATGGCTGATTTATTAAATCCTT
The DNA here is from genome assembly GCA_004026905.1 of Hystrix cristata. Taxonomy (NCBI): domain Eukaryota; kingdom Metazoa; phylum Chordata; class Mammalia; order Rodentia; family Hystricidae; genus Hystrix; species Hystrix cristata. Next base: position 78,189 of record PVJO010005332.1, on the reverse strand, counting down.
TTGCATTCTCTGCATTCCAGGATCCGCCCACTTTAAACCCGGGCAGTGTGCATATCATGCGGCAAAGCACTGCGAGTCTGGGGCAGCCACACCTGCTAAAGCACAGGCCTGAGGCCCCCAATGTGGAGTGGGTTTTGGCAGCTGAATTTATTACCTGCTTAGTGGCTTGCGCAGAGAAACTGAAGGCCATAAACTCACAAATGGGTCACAACCCAGCCATAGCCACACCCACAGCAACTCCAGCAAAGCCCATCTCAGACATGTGAGTGTCTACGATTCTCTTGTCTCCGTACTTCTTCCTCGTATCTGGCAACTCCTTCCCCAAGCAGAAATACCCTCTCCTCTCTTTCCGGCTTCTCATCTATACCTTGATTACATGGTCACGAACTGTTGCTTGCAGTGCTGCCCCCACGGGGTCCGGTGAACGCTCCCTGGACAAGGCTGCCACCTTGCCTCTGTCCTCTGCCTCCGGGTGGGGGGAGGTTCTTTCCAGAGAGGATTTGTATTGCTTTTGCTGGTAGCAGGGAGTTCTGCTGTCTTCAGTGAATTCCTTCTAGGCTCTCAGCTTAACGTGAGCATGTCAAATTCATTTCTCAATTTCCCCCAGTTGCCAGCCCAGGGTTTTTTGTTTTTGTTTTTGGGTTTTTTTGTGTGTGCCAGAGATGGCCTTGCGTTTGCAAGGCAAGCACTCTAATCACTGAGCTAAATCCCCAGCCTGGCCCGAGGTTTAATCTGTCTAGTGTTGACATTTGTCTTCAAGGCAACTCTGTATTTCATGAGCTCTGGGTGCTTTCTAATCCCACCTCTGAGGTTAGAGGAGAAGAGTGGTATGATGGGAATGGAGATTTCCTTTACCGAGAGCCCAGCAATGTGCTAAACACAGTCACAATGTGTTCAATCACAGGGCCGTGATTCGCCACTCATTGCTTGAACCGCTGGTGGTACGGGCACGACCGTCCCATTGGGTGGCTTGTACCATTGTTGGTACAAATGGAGCCAATCACTTTTATCAGTCTTTTTACTAAGAGAATTAATAAACTCATGCATGTACCAACAGTGGTTCAAGCTGGTGACGAGCGTTAACAAGATTTTATTTTCCAGGTCGTAAGTATTTTACTGCAGGAGGGCCTAAAAAGTAGCTAATCTACTGTACAGCCAATAAAGCCAATCCTGTACTTGCAATTTGCTTTGCTTTTATTTTATATTTTGAAAGTTTCCTACTCACAGAAAAGTTGCAAGAATAGTACAAAAAATTACCATACTACTTCATCTAGATTGCTCAATGATTTTTTTTCCCTCAATCATTTTCTCTTTTTTTATAATAAGCTGAGAACATTTTTAAAATTAAAATTACAAAATGAATATTTTTAGCACATTTAATAACAACAGGTACTTAAACTATTATTTCAATCTAGTGACCAAATTATATTTAATCATACTTTACAAAACATGTAACTTTTAATGGCATTTTAAAGACATGATTACAACAGAACTATTTATTAAATTAAAAGGAAGGAAAGTCACGTACACATCTTAAAGGGTGCTGAAGTTTTTCAAATCTATTCTTTTAAAAGGCTTTCAATCCACCTTCATATAAATCAGTATAACTTTTTAAAAAAAAAATCTTAATGTGCTTACAGAAAGAGGTGAAATCAGTGCTGATCATGTCTGCCTAAACAAATACTGTTATTTGATTATCCTTATAACCATTATAATTGAGTCACATATATATATTCAGATGTGCCTGATTTAACTAATCATTTCCAGACCAAGAAATGCTCAACTTAAAAAAGGCTAAAACAAATGACAACTAGAAATCGCTGAATCGTTGTACCTGTTAGAATACCACCTTAAATCTTAGTTTTGCTATCTACTACTTGGAACGTCTGGATCCAGTGGCTGGGGTAAAAAAAAGTTTTTATATTCAAGCATATCTACATAATGTCAATTAAAAAATGTGTGGATATATACATTTAATATACACACATACAATATGCACAAACGCACGCACAGACATACATGTCTAGAGCCGGCACCTAACTGCATCCCCACTTTTCAGTAATAACTCAATGAAACATTTATTCCTTTAAGACCAGCTTAGATTCTATAAGGCTGTGGCAGCATATGGCTAAAGAAGTCAAACAAAAGCACCCACACTTGGGCTGGATTAAATTGCTCCTCTTCATAATTTCTGACAAGTAGTAATACCACTTATATAACAACTATTCCTCGGTAACTTAGAATTCAGAGTATAAAACCAGAGACATGGGACTCTTTCACTGTTTGCAGAGCGCTCCTTCCAGTCTACTTTCACTAGCTGATAGGAGGATAAACCAAACTCAATCACTGAACTGTCCAAATGATCTCTGCTCTTAATCTAAACAAACATGTGTTAAAACATTCTGAAATGCTGCATCCTTTGATGTCTTCGTCTTTTCGATTGCCCGATGCAGGGCCTGCTGTTGCATAGGCCGGATTTCATCTTCATTGTGAGTTTTTTCTGATGTAGAATCAACATATTCCCTGACACAGAGCAGGGCAGCATCTTGACATCTCTTTTAGATCACTTCCTGAAACCCATCAGTTTCTTGAGCAACTTCTAGCAGGTCAGCATGCCCGTCCACATTTTCATTTTTTAAAATGAGCTTCAAGATTGCTTCTCTTTGTTTCAGGGCAGGCTGGTTGATATGAAATCTTGTAGGCATTCTTCTCATTACAGCAGAATCAAGGTCCTGAGGACGATTAGTAGCGCCGATCACTACGACCTGGCAGCTGTGATCAGTGTTCAACCCGTCGCAGAGACTCATGATGTGAGCTTTCATCATAGCTGTAGCTTCACAGTCAGAGCTTGAATGATTTCGTAGAAAGGAGTCTATTTCATCTATAAAGATGATGGAAGGCTGTAACTTTATGGCAAGGGAGAAAAAAGCAGCAGCCAATTTCTGAGATTCTCCATACCCCTTATCAGTCAGAGTTGAAGGCTGAAGTTTAATAAATCGACAGCCAGCTTCTTTGGCTGTAGCCTTGGCAATCAATGTTTTACCACATCCTGGAGGCCTGTGGAGGAGAGCACCTTTGGGGGACAGCAGCAGCCTAGAATTCTCAAACAAATGCTTCTTTTCGATAGGTAAGATGACTGCATCTTTCAGATCTGTAATAACATCATCTAAACCTGCTATATCACTCCAGGTAGCATGCATTTTGAGAGGGTCTACTAGGTGAGCAGCAACACTCATTTCATACTCTGAAAGCTTCACATTTTTCACACCAATGCTTCATTAGTTTTTCTGCCTATTTCTGAGCTTCTACTTTCTGCTTTCTGGTTGGATCAATTGCATCTACCATCCATTTGATAGCAAAGTATGTTACTGCACCAAATATTGTCAAACGGAAAATTAAACCAACGACTTCATTTCCACTTAAGGGCTGAGAAAAAGCTTCAGGATGTACCATCTTGATTAGAAGCCCCAGGACAGAAACAGCGGCAGCAGGGACCCACACCAACCTCCCACAGGAAGCCTCAATCATTTTCTTTCTTTTTTTTTTTTTTTTGTGGTGCCGGGGATCGAACTCAGGGCCTTGTGCTTGCAAGGCAAGCACTCTAATCACTGAGCTAAATCCCCAGCCCCTCAATCATTTTCTTATCACTCGCTTTCCTGAACAATTTTCCATGAGCCTTTGCAAGTTAAATTGCAAACATTGTATTTCTTTGTTCCTAAACATGGATATTCCTCTTTTAACCGCCTGCCTGTTTAACAACTGTTTGGACTTACCATTGAAGTTTGGATTTATAACCAGTCTTTTTTTTTGCACAGTTCTGTATATCTTGTTTACGGAGCCTTGATTTTGTTTTGTACAGTACACCTTGTTCACACAGTTCTTTAATTTTGCTGACTGTACTGTATTAGCACAGTAGTGTAGTCTTACATTCTGTTAGACATTACAGTACTGCGTGTAACAGTTATGCAAATAAAAGCAAAGTCATCAAGTTGTAGTTTTCTTTGACCATTTCTTTGTTCTGAATACTGTAATGTAGATACTGTATGCAGTTCCTCACTTAGCAACCAATTCACTTAATGACCTCATTGCAGGAAGGGAACTTGGTTATCAAATGAGAAAGACCTGCCTTCTTATTTCTCAAGAACAAGGAAATTGTCTTACATAAGAGAACAATATATTTCTTCTAAATATCAGGTGACTAACATCAACATAATACTATTATCTAACCAGCAGGCATGATTCATATTTTACCAGTTGATAGATGGGATCTGGAACGTCCCCCAGGGGTTGCTGCCTTGAGGGCTTGGTCCTCAGGGGACACTGCTCCCGGAAGGTGGGGAGAGTTCAGGAGGTGGGGCTTCCTGGAGGAAGTAGCCACTGGGGCTGTGTCCTCGAGGCGACATGGGGATCCTGGCTCCTTCCTCTTTGCTCCTGGGTGCCATGCAGAGAGCCCCGTTGCTCCATCGCACACTCCCAGCCATGACAATCTGCTTCGCCACAGGCCCAAGATAATGGAGCCCAGTGACCATGGGCTGAAATCTCTGAAACTCTGAGTCTAGATATACTTTTGGTCCTTTATGTTGGTTTTCCCAGAGACAGGCACCTGAGTATCATACCAGTTGTCCCAGTAGGCCATTGTAACAAAGAAGATAGCAACGATCAGGTCCTGGGCCCATCCCAAGATCATGTATTGCACTTAGTTGTTATTCTCTTGGTCTCTTTTAATCTTGAACAGTTTCTCAGTCTGTCTTTGCCTCTTATGGCTTCTACTCTTTTAAGGATTTTGTAAAATATTCTTTAATTTGGTATTTCCTTTTGATTACATTGAAGTATTATGCCTTTTCACTAGGAATACCATAAAGCGATAATGATACTGGTTTGGTTGCTTACCAGGTTTCGCCATTGTAAAGTTACTGGTTTGTCCTTTGTAACGTTAACAAAACTCACTAGGAAAGAATTTAAGATAAAAAGGAAGGGCTCGTTCAATAAGCAGTTTGCAACCCTGGGCGATGAAGCCTTCCATGGAAAATGTGCACCTGGGAGGAATAAACAGAGCGGGTGGCTTATGCAGAGAAGGTTCCCACAGACTCCCTGGAGGTCTCTTATGCAAAGAGAGGGAATATGAACCCCTGGGAAGTACTCAGTCCTGATTAGTTGATTTACAAGTCGCAGCTCATTGGTCAGGTCCCAATGGCAAAATGGAAATTTTTAGAGGCTGTTTATCTTGGCAGTTGAGACAAGAATATGACCAGGCAAGGGCCACAGAAGTTCAGTTTATGGCTCTTCCAAGAATAGAGCATGTGTGTGGCCCTCCAAGTCAGCAGATGGCTTCTAGGCTCTCTTTTGAATTTGGGTCCAGTTAGCTGCTTGGGACCTTCATGGAGGCTTAGTTTTTCTTAAAGTTTGCAGTTACTAGTATTTAATGGAAGCTTGCTTGAAATTATGTAGATATTTTATTCTTCACTGAATTTTACTAGTTTTAGCATCCATGAATATTCTGGTTTGAGACCCTAAGCTTAATATTTGTCACATTGTGATTTCCCGTCTTCTTTCCTAGCTATGAGTTGTCAGCATTCTACTATAAGAAAGCGCTTCTTTCATATTTACGTATGTTAGTACGGGTTCCTGTTTTATTCAATGTTTACGTCTGCCATCATTATTTACTTTTCCTCTCAGATCATGTTGGTTGCTGCCACTAGGAACTCCTTGAGATCAGCTCCTGTGTGCTCACCACGTGACTTGTTCTTTAAGCACCTCCTTAGTGTTGGGGACAATAAAACATTCCAAGCTCGTCTTGTACCTTCTCCACTCCGGGATTGTGCTTGGCCATTTGTCTAAAAAGTCCCGGTTCGTTATAGTGGAGACTGGTATTCAGAAAGCCAAGATCGGGGCATTACAGGTGCTCATTTTACTGGAGTCTCATCGCTTGCAAATTCCACCAGCTGACAGACCCAGGGAATAGCATGTGCACAAGCGTGTGTGTACAGGCACACACATAGCAATATGGCCACGGATGTGACTCTGGCTATCTAAATTCTCGAGTTCTTACTGCTAGCTCTACTTCTTGTCCAATACCACAGGACTCATTGTCTGTTTCCATATTGGTAACTTTCTTTTCTGACAGTCATACACTTAGCCAGGTGCAGTGACACTTGCCTGTAATTCCAGCTACTCAGGAGGCCGAGGCAGGAGGATCACAAGTTCACGGCCAGTCTGGACAACTCAGTGAGCTCCTGTCTCAATCAATCAATCGATCGATTGATCAATCAGGATATAGCTCAGTGGTAGTGCCCTGAATTTAGTGTCCAGTACTGCAAAAACAAAACACTTAACTCTAGTCCTTAATAGATATACTTATTCAATTAACACTATCACACAGTCACAGTGGATGCACTATTATCAAGCGATAGCCCTGTGAAAAACAAAGCTCCCCGCCAGTGTGAGTTCAGTGTTTGCTATTCTTTTGTCCTTATTCTGAGGGCAGGTGGTTGAAAGATAGTTTTATTTCTTTTCTGTGGTTGTGAACAACATTTAAATATAGTTAGAAAGCCAGGCATGGTGGTGCACACCTGTGGTTCCAGCACTCGGTAGGCTGAGGCAGGAGGATCGCTGAGAGCTAGAGGCCAGCATGGACTCCATAGTGAGTTCAAGACCAGCCTGGACTACATAGCAAGACACTGTCTCAAAAACAAAAATATGGTTAGGGTCACTTATTTCTCTTTGTGTTACATTTTAGGATCCCCCCCCCCACTCTATTGATTTCACTGTTTTTGGAATATGGAAAGTGAAAAGGCAAAAGTGCAAAAAGTAGTACCACTTCCTCCTCCAGCCTCTTCTATCCTCTCGCCCCTTCTGTTCCTCTTCACCCTCCGTAAGTAACAAATCTCACTAAGTTTCCTTATATCTTTTCCTCATATTTCTTTTTGCAAAGATAACCAGATCCGTGCACATTTTCCTTCTTCTTTCCAATGTAAAAGGTATAAGTGCAGGTTGAAAATCCGAAATCTGAAGTGCTCCAAAACCTGAGACTTTGGGAGCCAACATGATGCTAGGAGGGGAAAGTTTCACACCTGACGTCACAGTCAAAACACAGGTACGCGGCAGCCTCTCCCTAAAGTGCTCCTGGCCCACTGTCCGGCTGCACCCTGGTAAGAATTCCAGCTGAGCAAAGAGGGGGCGCCCCAGCCTGCAGCCAGGCATGGAAGGGAGAGGTGGGGGCCCCTGAGCCGGCCTGAGGACCAGGCGATGGAACCAGAAGCGCTGTGTTCTATTCAGGAAGGAGACGAAAGTATCCAGGGATTAAGTCCAATTTCACTTCAGTACAGGGGAGGTGAAAATGGTGATCCCAAAGCCTTCTTAATAAAGATTCTCTGGGCAGAAACAAACACCCAAAACACCTCCAATTACATCTACGAATGCTTTTTTTTTTTTTAAACACCACCATATCATTGGCTGTAAAGCAGAGCCTAGCAGCCTGGGAACTGCTGTGACCCAGACATCATTTGACTAGGCCAAGGACAGTAAGGAACAGTTCACGGAGAATCACCATCCCATTAAGTCTGCAGCATCCCTAAGCACTATCATCTTAGTTGAAACTCCTACGCTATCCCCATCAAGTAAGAAGAAAGACACAAAAGCACAACTTTCAAAAGCTGAGAAATGCAAACTGGCAGATCGAACATCACCCAGAGGGGCTTCCTCAGGGCCGGTGCTGGGATGATGTGTGAAGCGTCTAAGCCACAGCAGCTCTAAAGATGAGGGCGGGTGGGCGCTTGAAATCGGAGATAAGCAAAGAGCATCCTTTAAAATATTAAACTGGAGTTGAGGATTTAGCTCAAGTGATAGAGCGCTTGCCTAGCTAAGCGCAAGGCCGTGAGTTTGATCCTCAGCATCCCTCCCCAAAAAAGATTATGTATGTAAGTGGAAAGTTCATGAAGAGATACGGTTGTATTAAATTGTTTTCACAAGTTTGCTGTAAATGTTACTGTTTAGTATACAGGAATGTATAGAAACCTGTTGAGCTTTGTAAACAAACAAATACAGGCGATAATCAGTTAATTTATGTGAACTTATTCTAGTGGATGTGGTGATTTTTAAAGGCGTAGGAAGCGCTCTTCAAACACCATCTCAGCAGAGCAGAATATTAAGTGTACAGTTACTTCCTAGCATGAGCCATATCAATAGGCTTTTTATCCTAAAGCTTCATCTCTTCTTTCACTTAATTACTGAAGCAGAAATTACTTGAAAGAAATTCAAATACCAGTATTTGAACTTGATATCATAATCTTTGTAGTTACTTTTTATTTTTCAACAGTGAACTCCTTCTCTTGAAAAAAAATGATCTTTATTTATACTTATCTTTTGATTTGGGTCAAGAGGTTTGATCATGAGAACTTTCATGATATGTATAATGAGAGAGTATTAAAACCAATGCCAGATACATCAGAAAACCTTGGCATAAAGCTAGGTGTGGCTGTGCAAGCTTGTAATCCCAGCACTCTGGAAGCTGAGGCAGGAGGATCATAAATTTGAAGCCATCCTGGGCCACATAGGGAGAAGCTATCTAAAAAGAGAGAGAGAGAGAGAGAGCGAAAAGAAATAAATTGCATTAGTGCTATTTAAAACATTTCTCTTTGTACTTGGGAGGCTGAGACAGGAGGATTGCTACAAGTTTGAGGCCAGCCTGGGTTACATAGTGAGTTCAAGGCCACCCTGAATGGCAAAGAGAGACCTTATTTCAAAACACCAAAAGAACAAAACAAAAAAACTTTCTCTTTGCTGCATATACCAGTATGGGAATAAATGATATCTTAATAATTTTTTTATTATTGGAAACACATGATTTTCATAAAGTCTCATTTATCAGTTGTTGTGTTTTTAATTGTTGTAGAACTGAGGTTGTTACATGGGTTCAACACAAAACCACATTTCAAATCTTGCTTTGTTTTATAGTGTCTTCAAGTCCAATGTATTTATAAATTTCTGCTTCTTTTTATTTATTTTTAATTTTTTTTGCTGGGGATCGAACTCAGGGCCTTGTGCTTACAAGGCAAGCACTCTAACCACTGAGCTAAAGCCCCAGCTCTGCTTCTTTTTAATATAGGTGGAAGTCTTTCAAATGCTGACCTGTTATCTGTGCTTCATTTTTTACATCATTAAGAAAGGAAACTATTGGCATAGTTTTACTAGGGAAAGTCATCGGTGTTTATGTGTGACTTACAGTGACTGTGTATAGCCCCTGAGTTTCAAGAATACTTAGCACTTCTGCTGTCTGTCTATAAGGATGGATCGTTAACACGTCAAGTTCTACGTGTGCAGTTTGTGTTTGAGGTTTTAATGAACAATTAACTTTTAAAGGATTACCTTCGAATAAGAGCGATTTGAAATGAATCTATGGTTTTTCCAACATAAAGTTTGGCTTCAGTTAAACTGTTTGAATTATAAAATAAGTGTAATTACAGTGAAGGATTTAATCTCTTTTTGGAGGGGGTGCTGGGACTCAAACTTGGGGCCTTGTGCTTGGTAGCCAAACTCTCTACCACTGAGCTGAATCCCCGACTTGCTTAATCTCATTTTTAAAAGCTGAATCGCATTTTGTTTCTTGAATTAGTATTAAGATACCAACTCGAAGATACCCACTTATTGTCAGGGTTGTATACGTGTAGTTTTTGTTACACTGATTTGTTCGCTCCTTTTTTTTTTTGAAGAACATCTGGTAGAGAGAAAAAGGGTTTTTTTGTTTGTTTTGCTCTGAAGACTCTGAAATTGTTGACTTATCGTGGTTGCTAGGTTACAGAGAATAATGGTAACAATTCCAATGAACTATTTTTACTTTTTTTATGTGAAATGTGTGAATTTTGTGGCTGTGGTGCCTCTTACTACATTATGAAAAATACTTGCTCACTTTTGTCAATATCGCCACCATCTATTCCACACCCCCAGTGTATTTTCTCAGAGTCTCTTGACCTGAAATTGTGTAGGATAACATAACTAATAAGCAGTAAAGTTTGAATTACAAGGAAAAAAAAAAACATGGTACACTACAAATATTCTGTGCAATCACCTTCAGCCAAGGTATAAGAGGTGCTTCAAATAGAAATGAATTTCATACTTAGACACGGGTCTCATTGCCAAGATATCACATGATACAGTAACGCAAATATTCCAAAACTCAAACAAATAAAAAAATCCAAGCCATTTCCAACTTATACATTTTGGGTAAGGGATACTCAACCTGTACTTTTTTTGTTGTCATTATTTTTTTGTTTTGTTTTGTATTTGGGTGCTAGGAATCAAATTCAGGGCCTTGTGGTTGCTAGGCAAGTGCTCTACCACTTGAGCTAAATCCCCAGCCCCTTGTTTTGTTTTTTAAGAGAGGGTCTTGCTGTGTAGTTCAGGCTGGCTTTGAACTCATTATGTAGCCCAGGCTGGCCTTGAACTCAAGGCGATCCTCCTGTCTCAGCCTCTTGAGTGCTGGGATTACAAGAGTGTGCCACCACACCTGGCTGTTACTGCATTTTTTTTTGTTGTTGTTACTGCTTTTTTAACTGAACAATATACCTTAGAAACCACCCTGGTTCAGTTCATATAAAGTGTCTCCTCAGTTTTTACTGCAGCTGTCCAGCACTCCACTCTACAGAGGCCATTCTTTGTTGATATCTGTGTTCAAGGATTTTGCTGGTTTCCAGTATTTGATGATTCCAAACAATCCTGCAGTGAATAAACTTGTACATGTTTATGTTACTACCGTCAGTAATAAATCTTCAGGGTAACTTCCTAGGTATGGGATTGTTGGGTCAAAAGGCAAAGATACATCTAGTTTTGTTTGATATTGACCAGTTTGCCTCCATACAGCTGTATCCATTTGTTTTCCCACTAAAGTTTCCAGCCGAGAGTGGTGGTGCACACCTGTAATTCCAGCATTTTGAAGGCTGAGGCAGGAGGATTGCTGTGAGGCTACATAGAGAGTTCAAGACCAGCCTGAACTACATAGCAAGACCCTGTCTCAAAAAAAAAAAAAATCCACTTTTCACCAGCCTTGTTAACAAAATGGTTGCCTACCTTTTGAATTTTTGCAAGTCTAATAGGTGAAAAAAACAGTATCTCAGAGTAATTTCAATTTGCATTTCTCTTACTTTGAAACAAACTGAACCTTTTTTCACACATAAGAGCCATTTTTCTGTCATTTGGAGAGTTTGTGTTTTTTACTGTTTTTTCTACTGGGGTTTTGGTCTCTTTCCTTCAAAGCCCTTTATATAGGAGGGACATTAACTATTTAGTGTTCCAGGTTGGATCAAAAATGTCTCCCAAAGGCTCATGTGTCCACAGGTGGGGCTTCCGAAAAGTGGTTAGATCTCGGGGGGTGCTACACTCAGCAATAGGTGAACGATTGAAGGGTGAGCATGCCTGCCTTGCTGGGGCTGTAATGAGTGAAGAGAAATTATTGAGGGCAACATAAAACATATATAGCATAGAAACATGTTACCAAACTTCCTTTTAAAAAAAATAATTTTACTATAACACAAGTGTGTCCAGTTTGCAGGCCACAGGCTGGACATGCTGGGATTAATCCATTGATGAGTGATGAATGTGCTGTTGGGTGGTGGGCCTGGTGGAGGATGGAGGTCCCTGAGAATGGGCCTTTGAAGGACCTCCTGTCCACAGCCCTTTCTCCTCTCTCTCTCTTTTCTCTCACTCTTCCCCTCTCTCTTTGCTTCTGGCTGCTGTGAGGTGAGTAGCTTTCCTCTGCCCTGCTGCCCTCTGCCATGCTGCATCTGCCTTGGAGCCAGCTGACCATGGACTGAACCCCCTACCACAAGAAATCCTTCTTCCTTTGAGTTGTGAATGTCTGATATTTTGTCCCAGCAACAGAAAGCTGACTAATACATCCGTGATATATGTTGCAAACATTTTCTCCCAGTTTTTGTCTTTCGAGCTTTTGGTGAATTTTTTTGCCCTGCAAATTTCTGCTGTTTTTATGTAGTAAAATTTGTCAATCTTGCTTTGCTTCTGGAGTTTGAGTCATAGTTAGATGACTTTTTCCTACACTCTGGTCAAACAGGTATTCACTCACAAATTCTTAGTTCTTATATTATTTTGTTTTTTTACATCCGGATCTCTAAAACATCCAGAGTCTACTCTTGTGGTGGAGTTATAGATCCAGTTTGATCCCTTTCTTAATGGCTATCTAAGCAGCTATTATTCACAAAGTCGGTTTTGACGCATGATTTCTGTATGTACTTGGGTCTATACCTGAACTTTTTTTTTTTCTTTTTTGTGCTTGGAATTGAACCCATGCTAAGCAACATCCCCAGGCCTGATCCCCTTTTAAGTTTTGACCCAGAGTGTCACTGAGTTGCCCAGGCTAGCCTGGGACTTGTAATCCTCCCGCCTCAGCCTCTCAAGTGTCTAGAATTACAGGCATGTGCCACTACACCTGGTGTATTTCTGGAGTTTCTATTCCATTCCACTGATCTGTCAGTTCATACCTCACTACCACACTGTTTTAAATGAAAAGACTTTATAGTGTATCTTGATATCTGCTAGGGTTAGATTCCTCTGGTAGCTTTAGTTTTTCAGATAGTCCTAGATGTTTAGGTATTCCTAGAAGAATTCTTCCATATGAATTTTAGCGTCAATTTATGGTCTAGGAAACAATGGTCTGACATTTTTATTGGACATTTAATCTATAAATTAATTTGGAGAAAAGGACAAATTTTGTTTTGTTTGGTTTTGTTTTTTGGTGGAGGGCTGCGGGGGTCAAACTCAGGGCCTTGCGCTTGCTAGGCAAACCCTCTACCACTGAGCTAAATCTGCAACCCCGAAAATGACAAATTTATAAAACCGATTCAGCTTTTCCAAGAACAAAAGACTACTCAAATCTGGTTTTGTGAGCATTTCGTGCCAGAATATTCCACTTTGGAGCCAGAGTAACCCGGCTACGCGAGGCTCAGCCTTTGAACTGCAGGCCGAGCTTACATGAGAGGCTGACCCGGGGAAGACGCCTGCGCCTGCGGCTGCCCGTCGTCTCCTCCGGTGACTCGCCGCGGTGCCCAGCCGCGAAGCCGGGCGTCCGGTGGTGCAAGCGGGGCGCGGCCCCACCGAGGACCGGGGATCCGCAGCGCCCTCGCGCCCTTCGTCTGCAGGCACAAGCCGCCTCCTCGCCCCTCTGCGGGTTCTGCGCTCCCGGCCCGTCTGCTGCGCTCCACGCGGAGCCCCCTGACAGGGTGCGCGGCGCCAGGCAGGAGCGACGCGCCCCGAGGCCGGAGACGGCAGCCACCTGGCCGGGTCTCGGGTTCTGTCCCTGCGGACCTCGGCAGCGGGGAACGGGGGTCCACAGCCCGCTTTGTGTTTACAGGCGTACGGGCGAGCACCACGGAATTCGGGTCGGCTGCTGGCGCCCCCTGCTGGCAAGCTCAGGGGAGGCGGCCCTGCCGTCCTTCCCCGCGGAGCCCCAGGCCCGCTCCGAGACGCGCGACCCGCTCCCCCGAGCCCGCGTCTGCCGGCTGCACCTGCTGGGCTGGGGCTCCCCGCTCCTCACGGCGCCTCCTTTTCCAGGCACATCACCCACAGCAGCGCGACGGGGTGCCGGCCCCCAGACGCACCCCAAGCAGGGCCCTGGACGGCCGGCTCTGTGCACCCCAAACTTTGCGGAGGACAGAGGCTGCAGAGCGGAGTGAAGCCTCCTCCCGCCCCGAAGACTGTGCAGCACGGAACCCGAACTTCCGGTGCCCGCCGCCGCCCCCTGCCGGGCAGAGCTGCCGCTGCACCCTGTCGGAGCAAAGCAAAAGCGGGCCCACTTGCACCCTGAGCCTAAATCCAAGGGAAGATCCTCGGCCATTGCTTTGTGTTTGCTTTGTTTGTTTTGTTTTGTTTTTGCCTCCAGCCCTTACTGAGCGCCCTCATTCTGTTTAGGGTCTTGAGTTCTTTTGGGTTCGGGTGTCCAAATCCTGGAGACAGAGCTCCTAGGATAAGAACTGAACTGGCTTTGACGTAGCTCAAATTCTCACTATGGAGACCTCTGTGTGATGCTGTACATCTGTATCTCAGCACTCGGGAGGCTGAGGCCTAGGAAGGCCGCGAATTCGAGGTCCAACTGGTGTATATAATGACACCTGTCTCACAACAACAACAACAACAACAACAAATATCATGGGGTTTGAGCAAGAAAGCACATGGATGCGAGGAAAGAATGAAGGGGAAAGGAAAATTTGTTGTGTTGGACTATGTACAGTCACTTAAAAAAATCTTTGTGAAATGGATACTTTGAAAGCCATTTAAGGGGTTTAGCTCAAGTAGTGAAAGCTTGCCTAGCAAGCGCAAGGCCCTGAGTTCGATCTCCAGCACCCATCCCCCCCATCCCCAGTCTCGGGAATCTCCATCAGAACCTGCAGCAACTCTGCAAAGAACTCCAGCCATTTGCTGTCTTGAGGGAGTTTTCTTTTCTTCATAGGTGTTCCCCAGAGGGCTTGGAGGCCGGCCCCAGCCCTGGGCAGATGGCAGAGGAGCCTCCAGACTCCCACGGTGCCCCGTGCCTCAGAGAAGGTGAAGGAAGAGACCGCTGCAGCCCAGGCACCAGTCAGTTCTTTGCGCTGGCAGTTTGGGGACGCTGGTAGAGCCAGATGATACCTTCATCATGCAGCCGCTTCCAGACCTCTCTCTCTAACTTGAAGTCGTGGTTTATGTAAAAGATCAGTCGTTTCCACGATTTATCGTAATAATGATCAGAAAAGCGCTCGTGGCCCTCAGTGATGAAGCCATAGGCTCTCACCTAGGTGGAGGGCGGAGGAGAAACAGGGCTGCAGAGTCTTTTCTCACATGTCTTCTCAGGGGCTGGCTCTGTGTGTGGGGGGACAGGGTGCAGGTCCCTCGGGTGACATGTGCACTCATGTGCCCCCCCCCCAGAGTGCACCAGCCTGGCCACTGGGCCTGGGCGCAGTCCCAGCTGCTCTCAGACTTGTCCTGCTCCTGAAGCACAGCCTTACCTTGTCACAGAGCTGCAGGGCAGTGAGCAGCAGGAGGGCACCGGTGGTGGGGCGATATATTCTCCAGTGGGCGGTGTCCAGGGTCTTGGACCGCAGAAACCTATAAAACACCCCAGACCCTGCTGTTGGGAATCTGCCGGGATGAGAGGGACGAGGCTCTTCCGTGGGCTTTCAGCTCTCACCTGTTCTTCATGTAGCGGAGAAGATCTGGGTGTAGCAACAGGTATCTGTCCAATCGCAAAGCTTCCCGAAAAGCTTCCTGGGGTCTGCGCCTGTGGGCAGGGATGGGGAACTTGGGCTCTTAGCTGGCCTGAGAGGGCTGAGTCAAGGTCCTGGGCATGACTGGTCCTTCATCTCCAGGTGATGGCCAAGGCCGCCCCACCTGAACAGTGCAGGCCAGAGCGAGGCCATGGAGGAGGGAAATGGGTACCTGAACCAGAAAAGGTTCTGTCTCTCCAGGGTCTGATTCAGAAGCATTGCTTCCAGCCACTCATAGTCCCGGGTGCCTTCCAGGAAGTGGAGGTAGTGAACATCCTGGGGACCAAGGACAGCAAGACTCGGGAGTACAGTAGTCAGGACCGCGGGCGGGGGTGGCCCCCTTTCTGTCTCTGGCTTGGTCCAGCTGCCTTCCCTACTCCTGCTCCTCATATGAACAGAGCCTGTACCACCCACACTCCCTCCAGACACAGATCCCGTCTCCCCTTCTCGTCAGCAGGCTCTCCTACTTGGAGCCTGCGCAGTCAGGCCTGTTCCTCTGCTCACCTTCCCCACAGGCACATGCCGGAAACCCCGACTGCCCAGAGAGAGAAGCGACTGGGTCAGGGAGAAGGCCGTGAAGCCGTAGAAGGATGTCCGAGTACCCACATCCTGTTCGTAGCCTTTAATAAGAGCTCCGCTCAATCTATATAGAAAGATAAGAGTCAGAACATGTGGGTGGAGAGAGGGAGAAGGGGGAAGCTGCAGTTATGCACGAATTCTCTGGAGAGCCCAGGAATTCCACCTTCCAGACAAATCGGGCCTCCCACAAGACCCATCCCCGCTGGAGAGGGACTGGAGGGGCAGCTTGACTGGGCCGGCTTACCGGAACACGTAGTCTTGGCTGTCTATCTCCTGGCCCACGCGGGAGTTGTTCAGGATGCCGCCGTTGCCCACCACGGCACAGGTGACGCACCGCGAACTCCCTGGGGGCAGGCTGGCCAGGAGCAGCTGCTGCTGGGGTACTGGTGGGAAGCGGGTCACCACCTTCTGCACCACTGGAACCAGGAGGGAGGCTCCATTCAGAGCCCTGCGAGGGCCGGGCAGCCACCCATCATTTCTCCTAGGCCTGGAGGCCCCCAGGAAGGAGGCGGACTGGAGAGAGCAAGCCAGTCGCCCTCTGCCCTGCCCGGGGTTGAGGACTCACAGGAGTAATTGAGTTCCATGAAACCGAAGGGAGGCGCAAAGTGTTCCAGGCGCTCCCACTCACTCTGGTTGAAGTGCCTGGAGTCCAGGAAGAGAGTGAGGTTGCGCAGGAAGAGATTCTGGAGCCACGGTGACTTGGAGGCTTTGACCTTCACAGAGTCAGGGCATGTCTACGTGAGGAGGGCACACAGAGGTCAGGCAGAGAGAGGCCCAGGAAGCTGTTACAGGGGGTGGGGCCTCACTGTTGCTGCTCCTCCTTCGGTCCACAGCCAGGGGCTGCCGGCCCTCCCCTCTCCAATGTCTGGGCCCACTGGGGTCCCAAGGGTGCCAGGGAATGGCCGCCTCAGCCCTCTGGGCAGATGCTCCTTTGTGGGAGAGATGCCACCCGGGGCAGGTGCCCAGCATGCTGTTGGCACCCCAGCTCCATCTGTGTTTGGATTGCAAGGCCGTGTGAGAAAGACTGCGGGTGGGTGTGGCTAAGCCTAGGTGGTTTCCCGGGGCTGGAAGAGAGTGAGGGTTTTAGAGTCGGCTGTGCAGGGAAAGCAAGCCCTTTCTGAGGATTGGGGCTGGGCATGAAGCTGGGGCCTTCATATCTGTTAGTCCCTGTCCCTTCCTCCTGCCAGCAGACGAGGATCGGAGCTAGTCACACTTTCCACCCCACATTGATGAGCCCCTGTCACAGGCTCCAGGGAGGCTCCTTGTCACTCACACCCTCCCATGCTGCCTTCGTCATAGGAAGGAAGGACCAGGCCACAGCAGTGCAGGGCTGCACGTGGGCCAGGTCCAGGCAAGGTCTAAGGCCCTGCCTGAGTGGGAGAGGAAGAGGGGCAGCCACCTCTCCAGAGGGGCAGGAAGCATAGGGAAGAGATGGCCATATGACCCACCGACCCACCGTCTGGAGACTCCCTGCATCAAGGCTGTACTTTTCCTCAAAATCCCACCGGGGCTCAGACTTGAAGTTGGCGGCCTTCAGTCTTTGGCTTCTTCGTGTGGTGGGCCTCGGGGAAGGTGCAGGGGTGGGCTGGGCTGCCTTGTTTCTGGCTGGGACGGCTGCCGTGGTCAATGCTTTCTTTTTTGTCCTCGTTGTCACTGCTCCTGGCGTGGCCAATGTTTTGCCCTGGTGCCTTTTCAACACTGCCCTTGCAGTTGTCAGCCTCCCCTTCTGGTCCCCTCTGCCTCTTGTCGTCACGTCCCGACTCTGCAATGTCCGTCCCTCTGTCCTGACAGAAGCCGTCCCCTTGTGCTGACCTCCTGGTCGCAGTGCATCCACCTTGGTTTTCTCTTCTCTCTGTGTCCTTGGTAACGCTGCCATTGCTGTGCTGGGCACCGCACCCTGCTCCCGCTGTGGTGCCTGGGTGGCCTTGGTCCTCCCATTCCCTCTAGCCGGGCTGGCTGTGGGCCCAGGGTCTGTGTCCAGGGCGCCTTCCTCTTGCGCTGATTCTGAACGGAGGCTTGTTCTCTGTCCCATGGTGGATGCTTGGGACACAGAGTTTTGCAGCAACCCCTGAGCCGTCTTTACATTGTTCTGTGTATACTGATACCTAGGGACAGAGATAACGTTGGTTGAAGGCTGGAGATCTTAAAAACAGAGTATAACTAGTATTCATTCTTGGGCCTCAGACAAACCGCAAAGTAATTTCCACAGAAATGACACTGCCCTTTGGCATTGTGTCTGGAAAGTTACCTCTGACTGGTACAGAGACTTGGGCAATAGCGGGAGTTTGGGGCACTGGACCTGGATGTCAAGAATGAAGTGGAAATGTTCCCCATTATGGTTATTTGTCAAAATACATGGCACATCTCATGGAGATGCTGGAGATCACAGGCGAAAGGCATTTCCCAGCCACAGACAAGAGAAACCCTAGTGGGAGCCGGGCAGATAAACAGCAGCCGTGCTGGTGGAGCAAGGAGTGCGGTGCCCTCCCTGCCAGCAGTGAGGACAGCTTGGCTAGGAGCCCCCCTCCAAAGAGGGGGAGCACTGGGGAGGGGGCAGTTTCAGTCCCCGAAGCACGAAACACACGGTGCGTTGGGGACCGAGTGTGGGGACAGGGTATGGCTAGCACTGTGCGTCAGATCAGGAGTTTGGTAGTTTGCCATTTGTCTGCTTGTGCAGGAGGAGCTGTTGAAGAATTTCAAATGGGAGCTGGGGGAGGGTGCTCAAGGAAGGTACCCGGTTGGGGACACCATCCGACTTCCATTCTGAAATGTTTTTTCTAGCAGCAGTATAGAAGATGGATTCTGGGGCCTGGTCTGAGTTCTGAGATGCAAGGTTTCTGGCTCCACGGATTATGTTTTCTTTTTTTCTTGGTGCTGGGGATCGAACTCAGGGCCTTGTGCTTGGTAGGCAAGCACTCTAACCACTGAGCTAAATTCACAACCTGTGTTTTCTGACTTTTGTGAGAGGCATCACTTCTTTAGACAGTTTCGTGTGAGGTGTTCTGGGTGTTTCCCTGACTGCATTTCCCATCAGGGTTCTGTGCTACACAGGTTTGACAAGGATTCCCCGGAGCCTTGGGAAGAAGAGTGCTCTTCTCTGTGACTCTGGGTGTATCCAGGTGATCTCCATGTCCTCAACTTCTACTCTTTTGCTCTACCCTGGTGTCCTGGGCTTCATGTTCCTCTTGGTTACACATGTCCCAAGCTCCCTTCGTCTTCTCTTCCTTTCTTTCTTTCTTTTTTTTTTTTTTTGGTAGTACAGAGGAGCATACATTTTATTTCAATCGATTTCAGCTCCTTTTATTTTTATTTTGACACAGGGTCTCACTAAGTTGCTAGATTGCCCAGGCTGAGCTTGAATTTGCCACCCTCCCACCTGAGACTCCCAGAGTGCTGGGATTACAGGTATGCGCCACCACATCTGGCCCACTCTCCTTCTAAGCCATGTGAGACTGACTTACCAAGGAAAAAGAAAGAGCACAAACCTAGCAGCCAGGCAGACCTGAGTGAGAGTCTGAGCAACTCCATTTACTAGCTCTCGTGACTGGGAGAACTCACCCTCCCCGACTCTTGGTTTCTTTAGCTGTAAAATGGGCTGCTGCCTCTTGACTCTGAGTGAAGTGTCTGAGCGTTAACTGACAACATCAGGCAAAGCATCAGGCACAAAATGTGTGCTCAATAAATAGTCTTTCCTTCCCTTCTGCTCTTAACCATTCCTGGTCTGTCATGCACAGCTCAAGGTCGGCTCCCCTGCTCTCTGGCTCCTGATGCTGCTGCTTTGACTCCTACCCACCATCTGGCTCAACAGTTACCCTTCATTCTTAGATTCAGCTGATTATTTATTGAGAATCTTGTATGAGATTACAGCGGTTCCTTGGTTCGCAAATTTAATTTGTTCCCCGATTCTGGAAAAGATGGCTCCGGTGGTGTTTGTCACCTGATGCAGAGTTCACAAACAAATACACATTTTGGTCAAATGAGGGGCTGGGGATTTAGCTCAGTGGTTAGAGTGCTTGCCTAGCAAGTGCAAGGCCCTGAGTTCGATGCCCAGCACACCCCTCAAAAAGTATGAAGTCCAAGGAGGCAGAAATCATCCAGTGAACACCATGTCACATTATGTCAGAGCTTTTGAAAGGTCTTCCGAGTCCAAAAGGAAATGGGTTTAAACAGAAGCAAATAGAATTGGAAACATTCACACAGGACATGAGAACATCTCATTCAACAAGCACTCGCTAAATGTTTATTCTGTGCAGTGTGCCAGGAATACAAATCTGAATTGAGGCACAGACCTTCCACTTATGACATACACAGCAATACATTAGAGGTGGAAGACAAAGGCCATCTTTCATTACCGAGGAAACACAGGACCACTCCAAGACCGTATGTGGAGCAGGCAGATGACAGCGTTAACCTTTCCTCCTCTGGGGCTTCCCTCCCAAATCGTGGTTGTTGCCCTGTTGCCTGCCTTCCCCAGCCAGGAGAAACACACTTGTTCTGATCTTCCACGAGGGGCGCTCTCTGTTCTGACCTGGAAGCTAAACCAAGGCCTAAATTCCCATACGGTTGTCAGCAAAGTGCAGCAGTGATGTTCTTACTTCACGTCTCGGGGGTCCTAACACACACACCCACACACATATGCACACACACACGCCTCTGCCTTTGTTAGAGGGCTCAGTGAAGTCGCTCCAATGAGAGGTATTTCAGACCAGAAAGGACAGAAAGGGGAGTTGGACTGAGATACAGAGTATTTTAAAAAGGCGAACAGCCTTCAAGGCCTGATTTCTTTTTTCATTTCAATTAAGAAAAGAAAAGGAAATTTATCACAAAGATCGAGAGCATCTCAAGCAAGAAGCAGCCAAGCCCTGAGAGGCCTGGGACCAGCACTCTCCCTCTAAGATCTTGTTCCTTTTCTTACCTGTCTTCCCTCGAGGTCGGCTTGCTTCTCTTTCTTTCCCTTCCTGCAGAATGACTCCCCCTGCTCTTCAGCCCACCTGGTGGTGGAAGATGGTCATCTCGTAACATCTCCCTAGGAACTGTTGGCTCTCTTGGCTCCCAATTTTTCAGTCTTTGGAGAAAGCTTGGCCCGCTTAGATCCCGTTTCCATCCCTGCCCAAAGGTCTGGGTCACACTGCGCGTCACACCTGGGGCCCACTTTATGCAAAGGAGGGGGACAGTGTCCCGAGAAAGAGGGTGCTGTTGGCTCCTGAGCTGGCCAGACATCCCTGAGGTATCCATAATGAAAGAGCAACACGCGATGCAGAGGGGAAGATCTGAGGAACTTCTTCCAGCTCTGTGTTTATTGGGAGGAAGGTGTGAATGCTGTAAGGACGGGGTTGAGACTCCTCTGCTCACAGTGGATCTCACAGCTCAGCAGAAGCTCCGCACTTGCCTGGGCCACTTGGGAAAACAAGAACCAAACTGTCCATTTGGGTTAGCAGACGGCTCTTGTAACTGAGTGAAGGTCTTGGTGGATTTGCCCTCAGCTCTAACCCTGAGAGGCCACTTCTGTAGCACTCTGATGAACAACATTTCTGCCATATTGAGCTTTTCATGGGCGTTGCTGTCTGGCCGGAAGGGCATCTACACATGACTGTGATCGGCTCAGGTAGTGAGTCAGGGCTGGTCCTTTACGTTACCCATCTCAGGCCCCATTGCATGGACAGCTGACCATCTGCCTGGGGGTTGTGTGGGCCCTGAAGAGATAAGCCACCCTCGCCAGAATGCTATGTAGAGGCAAGAGCGGCCCAGGGACCCCTGAAGGATAATTCTGTCTGCAGTGCTTCAATTGTTTGATGACTCATTACATTTTTACTGGAAGTCACAGTAACGAACCAGGTAATGACAAAATTTCACTTAATTCCCTATAATTAAATAAACCTATGAGTCCTAGGAATGTGGGTGTTTATGTATTTCTGGATTCTCATGCATGGAGTTCACTCCCTGCTTAAATTGTGTCCGTGTGCCGAGTGTCCTTATATTCATTTGTTCAGACTCAGAGAGAGTCAGACAGCTTGGGCTGCGCTGGGGTTAGGGAATGCATTTATTTATTAAGAGCCCTGTCAGAGACAGCAGGCAAAGTAATTAAGGGTGGCACCCAAGCAAAAAGCAATTTAATGTAATAATTCTGACCTACTTGGAGGATAAAGATATAAAATATTGCACTTAAAAATAAACTCATCACTAACAGGGATAATACAGTGCTGTTGAATAAAAGTAACAAATAGAATAATTATCTGGCAATCTCCTCTTTCTATATTCTCTGTTTTCTTTCTTTTTTTTCATTTATTATTAATGCCTATGAATTTTACAGAATATTGGGTTTCAAGGTATATTTTTCAATCCTACCCAGCCCCCCTCCCCCTGTATTCTGAAATACATATCGCTGAAGGAACGTGGAGGTAAGCAAATGGCAAAAGGCTCAAAGTTCATTCATGCTGCAGCCATGGACAATATTGGCAAGAGAGAAATATAGAGGATACAGGGCAGTGGGGGCGAACCTATGGCACACACATTGTGTTTTTCTTTTAAGACCAAAGATGTTAATGTGTGAGCTGCTTTTTCTTAACTAAACTCTCAGCTTTCAGGTTTCATTGCGGTGATAAATAAGTGAGTTTCAGGCTGCAGTCGGGCACTTCAGGATGTTGAAGGCTTTTAAACTGAAATTTCAGAATAATACCTCAAATCAAAGCTCCCTCACTAATAGAGCCAGTAGGAACAGATTATTTTATGGAGGATAAGAGAAGAGCTCAAAGGACTCCTTTGATTTGATATGATATGTAATCTTACACCTGGAAGAGGTCCGACTCAGAAGGGGGGGGGGTCCTGTGACCCGGAAGAGGTCCTGGTTGGTGGTGCCTGGCCACTCTCACAAACTCTTCTCCTCTCACGTGCTTAAACCTAGGACTTTCTCAGCAGTCCTCACCACCAGCCACGCCTCACTTTCCCTCTTTTGGCTCCCCCAGCTTCAGCTCTGCTTCTCCCTGGAAGGGAAAAACCAGCCCGTGGCTCTTCTCCCTGCTTCTTCCTTACTGCCTGCTTCTGCGTCGTCTAACCTGAGCTGCTCTTGGCTCCAGGACCCACTTTGTCAGCAGGGCCCGTGGTTTCCAAACTCCCACTGTGTCCACGACGGCTCTTCCAGTCCCACTTTGGAGTCTGACCCACTCTTGAGGGGCTCCTTTTGTATCTGAAATGGAAACTCGACATTCTGATTTTCTTTTCCAACTTGCATTTGGTGTAGCAAACAGCTCATGTAACTCAGAAGATTTCTTTTTCCTTGCGAAATCCTTGAAAGTTTTTTGCATACGAATGAATGGTCTACATTTTAGAATTTTACTTTGAAATGTTAGATGTGCCTATGAGCTATCTCAATAACTAAAAGCTATTGGGTTGCTTTAATAACTTTTGAAGCTGGAAAAAGTTGCAAAAATACATATTTTGTTATTTTGAATGTCCTTTTACTAAATCAAAACCAATTTGTTTGTTTTCAGCCATTTCAATCCTAATGGGGAGATACTAATAGGAGTATTATATTCCGGGAAGTAAAGAGAAAACATTGCAGAGAAGAAAAAAAATAAGTCGCTGCTCAGATGGTTACGTGACTGGATCCAATTTCCAAAGCACACTCTGAACAGAGTCTCAACTGTTCTCTGAGGTGCCCTTTCCCCACCCGAATTCAGGGGGCCGAGGTGACAGTGAGCAGGTTTGAAAGTCAGATAGCCTTTCTTCTAAAATACACAAATACATACAAACACACAGAGCTCTCCTCTGACTCATGGGTTTGAGGATACTTATTAGAGTTAAAGAGACTTAAAAAGACCTTGAATAGGGTGGCAGTGGATGGGACCAAGTTAAGCAGGTAAGATGTTTTAAACGAAGCGATAGGAGATGTGTGACACAGACACACACACACACAGACACAGGCTCTCCAATAAATAGTGCTGGGCAAACTGGATGTCCACATGCAGAAGAATAAAACTAGATACCTATCGCTCACCATATACCAAACTAAGCTCAATGTGGATCAAAGATTTAAATGTGAAACCTGAAACTATGGAACTGCTAGTAAAAACACAAGGGAAACATTTCAAGACGTTGGTATAGTCACTGTTTTTTTTGGATAAGACCCCAAAAGTACAGCAACAATGGCAAAAATAGACAAATGGATTATATTAAATTTAAAAAACTTCTGTACAGGGGTTAGAGATTTAGCTCAGTGGTTAGAGCACTTGCCTAGCAAGCGCAGGGTCCTGAGTTTGAGCCCCAGCAGCCCCCTAACAAAAATTAAAAAAAAAAAAACTTCTGTACAGCAAAGAAAACACTCAACAGAGTGAAGAGACAATCTGAAGAATGGCAGAAAATGTTTGCAAACTATCCATCTAAGCCGAGTGTGGTGGTGTGTGCCAGTAGTCCCAGCATTTGGGAGGCTGAGGCAAGAGGACTGCTGAGAGTTTGAGGCCAGCCTGAGCTACATATCCCTCAAAAAATCAGAAAAAAGAACTCCAGAAAAACCAAAAATCTACCCATCTGACAAGAGATTAATATCCAGAATGAATACAGATATGGATATGAAGAGGTAGATAGATCTCAAATAACAGCAGAACAAAAAAGACCAAGAAAAAACCCCTACAAAACCCAGATAATAATGTTTAAAAATGGACAAATGACTTAATTTGAAAACAGGCAAATGACTTAATAGACATTTCTCAAAAGAAGTTATACAAATGACTAACAAAACTAGGTACTGTAGCACATGTCTGTAATCCCAGCACTCTGGAAGGCTAAGGAATGAAGATGACAAATTTGAGTCCCTCCTTTTAGGGAGACCCAGTCTCAAAATAATAAAAAAAGGCTGGAGGTGTAGTTCAGTGTGAAGGCCCTGGGTTCAGTCCCCAGTAACACACACACACTCACACACACACGCACAAACACCCCCACCCCCATGAAGGCTAACAAGTATATGTAAAAGTGTTTAACATCACTGATCATTAGGGAAATGAGAATCAAAGCCGCGAGACACCATTTGCCCCAGTGAGGATGGCCACACTCAAAAAACAAATGCTGGCTAGCAAGAAAGGGGAATGCTGGCACACTGTTGATGAAGATGCAAATTAGTACAACCATTAGGGAAAATAGTATAGCAGCTCAAAAAAATGAAAATGGGTCTGGGGATTTAGGCAAGTGGTAGAGTGCTTGCCTAGCAAGCTCAAGGCCCTGAGTTCCATCCCCAGCACCCACCAAAAAAAAAAAAAAAAAAGGAAAACAGAACTACTATAGGGTCTGCTCTCACAGCTGGATATACAGCCAAAGGAAATGAAATCAGTATGTCAAAGAGATACTTGCACTCCCGTGTTCACAGCAGCCCAGATATCCAACCGGCCAAGGCGGCCACTGATGAAATGGATGAATGCAGGTGTGCATGCGTGGCGGAGCAGATGAATGAAGCCATGTTATCTGGGGCAACGTGGGTGGAACTGGAGGGCATTATGCCAAATGAGCTGAGTCAGGCACAGAAAAATAGCACATATTCTCACGCATGCGTGGAAGCTGAAACAGCTGGCTTTATAGAAGTAGCGAGCAGAACAGTGTTCGCTAGAGGGTAGGAGATGGGGGTTAGAAGGCACAGAGGAGGTCGGATAATGGATACCAACATACTGCTGAAGTAAGGGCTGGGGACACAGCTCAGGGGTAGAGCACGCGTGTAGCGTGTGTGAGATCTGGGGTTAAATCACCAGTACCGGGGGCAGGACGAGAAGAGGAGAAGATCCGAGGG
The DNA here is from genome assembly GCA_004026905.1 of Hystrix cristata. Classification (NCBI taxonomy): domain Eukaryota; kingdom Metazoa; phylum Chordata; class Mammalia; order Rodentia; family Hystricidae; genus Hystrix; species Hystrix cristata. The sequence goes on along the minus strand of PVJO010005332.1, from coordinate 52,599 downwards.
TCCTACAGCACAGGAGGGTGACTATAGTTTACAACTTCGTCTATGTGAAGAACTAGAAAGGAGCTATTTGAAGGTTTCCAACAGAAAGATACATGCTTAAGGAGACAAAAATGCTAATTTACCCTCATTAGATCGTGATGCATTGAATATTGTATGGAACTACCATATCGTCCTCATACGTTTGTACAATTATGCTCCAATTTTTTAAAAAAGGAAGAATTACAGACCTAGAAAGAGACCTATGGCCCACTGGCTAAGAACTCTCCTGAACCAAGGTTGTTTAAAATAAAATTGAGAGTTTTCTTGGGGGAGTACTGGGGATCGAACTCAAGGCCTTCACTGTACCACTTGAGCTAAATCCCCAACCCTTAAAATTGAGTTTTATAGTGCTATATGTGGTACCAAAAGGGAAGAAAATCAAACCTGACTGTAAAATTTATTTCAGGCGCTGTCAAGTACAGGTGATATACACTCATACATTGACCGATTGATGAGTTTTTTGAGACAGGGTCTCACTACACACAGTAGTTCAGGCTGGTTTTGAATTCACTGTGTAGCCCAGGCCAGCCTCGAATTCATGGCAAGCCTCCTGCCTCAGCCTCCAGAGTGCTGAAATTACAGGCGTGCACCACCATGGCAAGCTTCGGTGATATTTTTCTCCCGGCATTTTTGAGATCATGAGCTTAGGGATGCAGGGAATAGCATTTCTCTTGTTCCTCTGCACCCCACTCCCCAATTCTTCTGCTGGGAAAGCATAAATGGGTGAAGCGGGCAGCGACCATTCTCTGTTGGGACAGAGTCTGCCCTGAATCTCGCAGCACCCGCAGCCTTGGCAGCCTTTGATAATGTCAGGGTCAGGTGTTTATCTTTCTTGCTTCCTGGGGACAAATTGAACTGTCCCCTCCCTGCGAGGTGACACAGGGAAGGGCTGGCCATTTGCCACCCTGTAGTTATCACCTACATGTGGCTATATTCAAGCTGTTTGAAGATTTGAACCTGTGTCTGAGGGATACCTAGCCTCTCAGCACTTGGCAGATGGAAGTGGGGTCCGCGGGGCAGAGACCCTGGCTGAGATCTACTCAGCCCCGCCTCGTGCCAGTCCTGAGGTCTTGTGTGCACCATGGGACCTCGTGAGCTTCATTTCCTCACCCATTAAAGCACAATCTTCATACTTGCCTCACAAAACTCTTGGAGCTCTAAAAGTCGACGTCTGAAAGGCACTTTAAAAAATACTATGCTATCCAAACGTGCGCTTGTTGAACTGGGACAGCCGTGCATGCTGTGTGACACACAGTCGCAGAGTCTCAATCAGCTCCACTTTGGGGTCCTACTCCCAGAGATGACAATCGAAAGAAAGGTGACTGGCTTCCGGTCCATGAGGGAATAATATTTTACCAGTAGCATGTAACCAACTGAAGCTGAGCGATCAGGGAACAGTAGGGTAGGTGTGTGATGTAGAACTACGGCGCCCATACCAAAAGAGACAGTGGAAAGAGTTAGGTAGGTGCCTTGGGAATCAGGATCCCGGGTTGGGAGGAGACAGAGGTAGCCTCATCATCGTACTATTTAACTTAAATACATTGTGTGTTTCCTTAAAAAAAAATAGAAAGGAGAAAAACTGAAAACTAATCAAAACATTTTATTGGAAATCATGTGAGAGGTGTTTAGAGTCGTGTTAGGGACTGACAATGAAAATGTGTTGATCACTGAGCTTAAACTCACACAGAAGGGGCTGGGGCTTTAGCTCAGTGATTAGAGTACCTGCCTTGCAAACACAAGGCCCTGAGTTCGATCCCCAGCACCCCCCCCAAAAAAAGAAACAAAAACAAAAACAAAAAAAACTCACACAGAGAAACAGACATGAACATAAGTAGCTGTAACAAAGTATTATGATGTGATGACATTAGTCTTCTGTAGGAGTGACAGTGGGGACACAACTTAACACTGCTTGGGGAGACAGGTCAACACGGAAGTAACCCTTAAACTGAGTCTGTCTCTAGCCAGGCATGGTGGCACACACCCATTATCCTAGCACTCAGGAGGCCGAGCCAGGAGGATCGCCACATGTGCAAGGGCGGCCTGAGCTACACAGTGAGTTCACAGCCAGACCCTGTCTCAAAAATAAAAACAACAACTTTAAAATTCTTGGCCTTTTATTGAAGGCCATGAAATCATTCTTTCAACAAGTATTTAGAAAGCTGCTACATCGTGTCCAGAGCCTGAGGAATGCAGACGAGTAAGTGCCTGTCCGCAAGAAATTCACGGCCTTGTGGGAAAACACCAAACCAGGTTTGTGACACCGTGTCCCAGTGAGTGTGACAGAGGAAATGAAAGGTAGGGCTGGTGTCGGAGTGAGAGGCTGGACTCTAGCCAGCTGCCTGGCCTTGTACTGTGACCAGGCTATTGGGGCGGGAGTGATAGTCTAGCTACTTAAGAGGCTTAATAAGCAATCAGTAACCAGAACTTTCTGAGACCAGTGCCTGGCACACTGCGAATGCCATTCCAGTGCCGGGTAATAACCATCCACTGGTCTCATAGTCCCGAGTGTTTCCTAAATTTTCCCACCTCCGGGCCACCATGTACATTGTTTCCTTAGTTTGCAATGTCCCTACTGCTGAAGTTACCCGCGTTCGGTGATGATTCCATTTGGAATTAATCTCTCCAATTCATTCCATAGCACTTGTTCCATTTGACTTTATTAAAATTGTTTAAATGTTACAGGGTGAGACGCCCAACAATGTTATCTCATCTTTGTCTGAAAGCCCTAACAACATCTTACACAAAGGTATTACTAGGGGTTGGGGATTTAGCTCAGTGGTAGCACACTTGCCTGGCAAGCTCAAGGCCCTGAGTTCGATCCCCAGCACCCCTGAAAAAAAAAATATTACTACTAATAAATCATACACATGCTTCACTTTTTTTTCATAGTGCTGGGGATGGAGCCAGGGCCCCCCACATGCCAGGCAATTGCTCTACCGCAGCCCTGTTCACATTCTTCTACTTTATAGATCTCTCTCCTCCGTTAGACCATCAGTCCTCCGTGAAGTAGCAGGAAAATGACATTTGCAGCCCAAATTCCATAGGTTCGAATATCTGTTTTGCTATTTCCAGGTTGGGTGGAAACAACCTTAACTTTTTGAGCCTCATTTATGCAAAGCAATAAATGCACTAATCTTGGACAACAGCTTTGAAAGCCAGAACACCACAAAAAATTCCCTCCTGCACAGGTTACTTTGGAAAGGCCTCCAGTTCTGAAATGATAATAATCTGTCATAAAACGGGGCGATACCTGATTAGGACTCAAAGTCCACTGTTTACAGCTCCTTTTTCTATTTGAGTTACTGTTACCCCTGTCCAAGGGGTAAGGATGGGCCGTGACCAGTCTATAAAGTCCAAAATCTATGGTCACTTTTGCCTCTCCTCCCTTCCATCTGCTCCTTCAAAATATCTTTTTTTTTTTTTCCTTTTTGTACCGGAGACTGAACCCAGAGAATACAGAGCTACATCCCCAGACCTTTTCATTTCTTTATTTTGAGACATGGTCTCAGTAAGCTGCCTGGGCTGGCCTCAAGTTTGGGATAGCTTGCCTCAGCTTCTCAAGGAACTACTCAAAAACCTCTTAATTTTCTACTTCCTCCTACTCCCACAGCTTCTTCACTTTATGTCAGGATTATCTCCTTAGAAAATCCTTCTGTCCCCTGTCCTTTGTTGCTGTTCTGGTCAGGCGATAGTGCCAACTCACTCCACCTTCTAATTTACCTGTTCACATCTGACAGATGGATTATTTTAAAAATACCAGGCTTGTGAGGCCACCTCTCTGCCCGAAAGTCCCCTGCAATGGCCCTGCGGCCCGCCCTCTCCACCACCCCTCCTCTGCTCCCCAGTGAGCCTGCCACACTGCAAGGCCAGCTCTCCACCACTTGATCAGGCTGCCTGACTTAGTTTACGTCGGGCTCTTCGCCTACACACATGCCTTTCCTGTCTCTCAAACTCTATGTTTTCTTTGAAGCCCTCAACGGACACCTTCCAGGGACCTCTCTGTGGCACTTGCTCCTTCTCCAGGGTTAGCAGACAAACAAAGAGACGCTATCTTCGCCCTCTACTTGGCCTTAGACCCGTGTCATTTACTCTGTCTCAAAATAAGTTGTTCCGGGAAGCCTGCAATGGTCAAGATAATCTGCGGCCAGTATGAGATACCCAACAACGTTATATTGTCTCTGTCCAAAAGCCCTACCAACATCTTGCACAAAGAACAGGCTCCAGGAGCACCGCTCTGCAATCTCACCCTCAGACGCGAGTGGACGCGGGCCAGGGATGGCGTTCACGTGACCCAAACGCCTTCCTCCCTCCAGCCTGGCTATGAAGCCAGCCGCTCTCCTGCTCCCCGGATGCAGGCCTCCCTCACGTCTCCCGCTGCAGTCGGGTAAACAAACTCAACTTGCCTCTGAGTCTGTGTCTGTCTTGGTAACTTCTTTTGCCACCTGCATTACTGACTTTCTCAAGGCCATTTCACAGAACACTCCTTTTAGTCGTTTTGGAACTTAATTATGTAAACAGTTTATCATGTAGTATCAACGTGTGTCCCTTTTCCGAGCCCTTAACATCCTGGGCAGACTCCGGAATGTTATAGTCACTTTTGCTGATTGGAGTTCAGCCTAAGGAGACTGGGGCTATAGCTCAGTGTTTGAGAATTGCTACTCAGTCCTCAGCACTGGAAAGAAAAAATCTCATTCTGAGAAAAATGACGAACTGGGTGCAGTGGTGCATGCCTCTAATCCAGCACTTGGGGAGACTGCAGCAGGAGGATCACAAGTTCAAGCCCAGCCCGGGCAATTTAACAACTTAGCCAGACTGTGTCTCAAAGTAAATAAAAAAGGAGGCTGGGGATGTAGGTCAGAGCAAAGACCCTGGGTTCAATCCCCAGTACCAATAAACAAACAAACAACAAACAAACTTACAATATAAACACGCAAATTTGGTCTAATTCAGTTTAAAGCGCCAGGTGTTCTATCTCAAAGCCCTTGGCTGCTGGGAGTGGAGATGGGAGAGATGAGGAGGGAGGAGGTGGAGGCTGGGGTACTGCAGAGTGGGGGCAGGCAGCAAGGATCATAGTCAGGCACTAAGGAAACTGCCCCTCTTTTCTTCTTTCCTTTTTTTTGTTCTTCGTTCCTTTTTCTTCTTCACCTTCTCCTTCTCCTCTTCCTCCTTCTTTTCTTTCTTTTTTCCAGTGCTGGGGATCAAACCCCAGCATGCTAGGCAAGTGCTCTACCTCTGAGCTGTGTGCCCCACCTTTTCAAAGCTTAACTTCCGGTATTATTACTTCAGTGCCCACCTGGCTTGCGTTTCGTGGGGGGGACTATGCCTGCTCACCCCAAGTTTCAGCCAGCTTCTGTCTAGTGCCAGCGGCCTCCATGTCATGGCCTCTGCAGGTCAGTAAATGTGGTTTCACTGGGGAGCGGTTCCCCTTTGCTCTGAGGGTCCCTTCACGAGGGTCCTTCCTAGGACCTTCTCTCCCGCTGCCCTGGCAGCTCTCAAGGTCCCCAAGCACTTTTCTGGGGTGAGTGCCTCCTTCCCTGGGTCAGCACATAGCACAGGGAGTGCCACACAGCCCCTTGGTGGCCACCTGCGCAGTGAAGACCTGGGCTGGGATGAGCGGCTTGGTCAGTGGCCGCGACTTTTACCCTCCGGAAATCCCGGACCACAAGTGGGCAGCAGTCTGCTACCATCTGCTGCTTAGCTCTGGGGCTTCCACGGGCACAGGGGACAGGCACCCAGTACTGGGAGTCATTTTCCTGCAGCCCACTGCCCTGCCAGCACTTCAGCAAGAGCACTGCGATCTCCAAGCTTCTCTTCTTGCCCTGTCTCCTCACTAAGCTACAGTCAGCTCAGTTTTTGTCAGCTGCAGTCAAGAGCCCCAACGAATATAAAACCACACTCATACCATGAACAAAAATAAATTTCTGCTCAATTAACTTACTAAGTTTCTTTAAAAGCACAGAAACATTAATTGGAAACACAGAAGAAGTTTTGTGTAATTTCGGTGTAGGACCAACCTACCTAAATATTGCATAAAGCTTAAGGACTACGAAAGGAAAGATAGACAATTTTATTTATATAAAAAGCACTTCTATATGATACGCAGAAATCTATATGCTGGGCATGGTGGCACATGCCTATAATCCCAGCACGTGGGAGGCTGAGGCAGGAGGATCGCCATGAGATGGAGACTAGCCTGAGCTACATAGCAAGTTCAAATCCAGCCTGAATCCCATAACAAGACCCTGTCTCAAAAAAAAACAAAAAAAAACAAAACAAGTACGTAAGAACATTAACAATATCCAGTGTTGTCACAGGAGAAGGGAGTTATGTTTCCTGCCCATTAATGCAGCCTTTTGGGAGAATGGCCCCATGGCGTCCATCAACGTTTCAGGCAAACCTATCAATTGTCTTGGTATTTCCACTTCAAATTACCCACAGAAATGCTTATCAAAGTGCACAAAGGAGTATGGAGAATGGGTGGCAACTCAAGTGCCCGTTCAAGTTCCAATCTTCAAGTGCCAATTACGAGGGACTGATTAATTAAACTTTATCTATTCTGCAAAATGCTACGCAGCTATTAAGGGGGAGAGAGTCAAGCTGGGTGGTGCCGTGGTACACAGCCGTAATCCCAGCTGCTTGGAGGCCAAGACAGGAGGATTGCAAGTTTGAGGCCAGACTGGGTAACTTGGTGAGATCCTGTCTCAAAGTAAAAAAATAAAAAAGGGTGGGGATATAGCCCAGTGGTAGAGTGCGCCTGGATTCAATCCTCAATACTGCCAAAAAAGATGGAGGAGGAGGACGAGGAGGGGAGGGAGGGGATCTATCCGTATGTACCAACTAGGAAAAATGTCTTTGATATAGTGAGATTTAAAAACTCGCAGTGGGAGTGTAGGTTAAGGGCTTGTCCGGCATAGGGCTCAGGTGCTTGGGCCCAGGATCTAAACGCCTGGGTTTGAATCTCGGCCCTCAGATCTATTTGCAGGGATCTGAGGGACCCACCTTAGCTCTGTTCTCACTATCCTTAAAATAATGAAAATTAGAGTGGTCATGGGGGGGGGTCCTGCTTCACTTTTCTAATTTAATTCTTTTTTTTTTTTTTAAATTTTTTTTTATTATTTTTTACCAAGAACATGTATTGGTACATTGCATACATAATGATCATAATCAACATGGTTATTTTGTACCTGTACATGATACATCTTGGTTTCTAATTTAATTCTATGAAAGCTTCTGTTACTTTCAAATTTTGAGAATAGTGAAGGGAACAAGAGGGTTTTTGTTTTTTTGTTTTGTTTTAAGTTCAGTCTAGAAGGAAGAGAGTCTCTCACTGCTGGAGATGTATTTATTTTCTAAGAAAGAATGATCAAGCAGGTTTTTTTGGAGGATTAGTTTGAGAGGCGGATTTGAAAACTGCTTAATTGTGAGGTCTCCCGTGGTACTGACAAACTTTTTAGGGTGCGATTAGGAAACAGACAGAATCCACAGGATAGTCTTTTGCTTCAGGACCTAGAGAATGGCATGTAGGAATTAACGCTGAAGCTGCTTTTATTTCTTACCGTCCCAGCCTTGTGGGCCACGCGGACTCTCTGCGGACTTGGAGCCCTGGTTCTGAACGCACTCGGTCCCCACGACCGCCTCCATCTCCCTCTGCTTGCTTGTCGCTGTCCCTGCCCTGCGCCCTGGATGACCCTCAATCTCAAGACTCCCGTGTGCACACACGAGTGGCTCAGAGTGCCCCGGTCCACCTTGGGCTACAGTTTCTTCAGTCCCTCTAGCGAAATCCGAGGAACTTGGAGAGGGTCAGTGTCTTACCTGGAAGGCTTTGTGCTGGGCTCCTTGATGAAGGAGGGCAGGGCGAAGAGGAAGAAGATGAGCAGGACCCCAAGTGAGGGCCACAGGACACCTCGGCCCGGGGGACAGAGTCTCCTTGGAAGGGACCTCATGGTGGTGGGCTGGGGCCTAAAGGAAATTTCTGCTCATCCTGGGGCTTGATGCGGATGTGGGTGGTACCGTTGCTGTCTCTGGCCAGGGAGTGCACACCCTTCCCGAGCCTCTGGAGTAGGTCGGTCCCCACCAGGGACAGGAGGAACCACCTGGTGTGCTAGGAAGGCTCATGGGCTGTACGGCTCGAAAGAAGAGGAACTCCTTTTGTTCAAACAAGTTCACCTTTTTTTTTTTTTTGTCTCTGAAGCCGATTTCTGAATGTAGAACTTCACAAGAAACACACGTACATTCTATGCACCTCACTTTCATCAGGTTGCTCAATTTTCTTGCCTTGTCTTCCCAAGAACTGGTGTGACCCTGTGGCTACGCTGGGAGCAGGGTGCTGTTGTGTCCCCATTTCACAACCCAGGAAATAGCCTGTGCCAGCTGGTGTGTGCGTGGGCATAGAGTGAGCTGCCGGTCCAGGGTTGCTTTCTTACCCTCTGAGAAATCCTGAACTCTGCAGAAGAAAGAAGAGAAGCAGTACAGACTCTTGTCGGGGGAAATGGACCACTCAGAGCAATAAAACCAAGATCAGTGTTCTAGGTTTCAAGAAAGGAGCAGATTCAGAGGAGCAGCCCTCCATGAAGTAGTGTGGATTATTAGTTTTCAGAACAGTGCTCCCAGGGGATTGGGAATTTAGCTCAGTGGTTAAAGTGCTTGCCTAGCAAGCACAAGGCCCAGAGTTCAATCCCTAGCATCCCCCCTGCAAAAAACCCCCAAAAAACAAAAGAGTGCTCTCCAGGCACTGAACTGCACAGGTCTTGTCAAACAGTTAGGGTGGGAAAGGTGCCACTTAGAAGGGTGTGCCTGCGATGGATTCGGGACCTGGGCTTTACCCACACCTGGCAGTGCGCCCGCTTCCTAATGCACAGCTTCCTTTCCTCTGTGCAAAGCCCTTGGCCTGAACCCATGGCACGCACGGAGAAATGCTTCAGCCACCTCCCCACTGAACACCTGTAAGGGTCAGAGCAGGTCCAGAGAAGCTGAGAGTCAGATAGGAAATGAACAATCTGAGCACCGAGCCGGGATTCATACTCGTTCACGCTTTCTCCAGCTCTTTCTCAGTCTCTCTGTCTCTCTCTCTCCCCCCCGTTCCTCCTCTCCCCCTCCTCCCCCTACCCAATGAGTAAATGCTCATCATACTTTATAAACATTTTCTGTATACACCTGTATCAATTCCTAACTCTTCACCCCGACTCACCCTTGACCCCAAGTCCCGCTGTGCACTTGCCAGGTTCAACTACTTCCCCACACCCCAGTGGCTGTTCGTAATGCTGGGCAAATGAAAGCACGTCGGGGAGGCGTTTGCTTACCCCCAGCAACCCGCGCAGCCTGAGCAGGGAGCCCTCTTTCCTCTCCCTCGTATTCGGAGGAAGGGACCGGGTCAGCATCTCCAAGGTACGCAGGCGAGGAGGTGCAGCCGGGCTCCAGAGGGCCTTCTGCACTGGGCCTCTCACCACGTCGGCAACGTGCTGAACTCAGATCCAGAGGCCAGTTGGGGGCAGGGGTGTTGCTGATCAAGAGTTCATTTCCTGGTTTTCTCAGGTTCCAGCACAAGACTGCTACAGCAGGTGCCAGGGCAGAATGTGAGATCCAGAGAATATGCATTGTAGTGGAAGCTGACTTTAGATATCATCAAAATTCTTGCGTTTGGTAAGATTACTTTTCTCTCCTTTTTAAATGAAAATTTTTGACTTTAGTCTTCTTTATACACCACCAGCCAAGAGGCTGTGAAAATTTATGTACAGATAAGAGTTGTTAAAGGATAATCTACAGTTGGGTACAGTGGTATATGCCTGAAATCCTGGCATTCTGGGAGGCTGAGGCAGGAAGATTGCCAAGTTCGAGCCTAGCCTGAGTAATGTAGTGACTTAGTGAGAACTTGTCCCACAAAAAATAAAAAATAGTCGAGTGTGGTGGTGCACGCCTGTAATCCCAGCACTTGGGAGGCTGAGGCAGGAGTATTGCTGCGAGTTTGAGGCCAGCCTGGGCTTCCTAATGAGTCCAAAGTCAACCTGAACTACATAGCAAGACCCTGTCTCAAACAAAACAAAACAAAACAAAACGAAACACAATAAGTAAATAAAAAGGGCTAGGTACATAGCTCAGCGCAAAATCCCTGGGTTCGACCCTCCATAACACTCATACACAACTCAGGCACACACTTGCACACAGATAAATTTGCAGTAAAAGGTAAAATCATGAGTCTTGTGCAGATAGGAGATATAAAAATGTGTTAAAGATTTTATTCTACTCATGAGAGAAGCAAGTAGATGTAATGACCAATTCATGACAGAAGTGCAGGAACACAAATTAATTTACAGTAAGAATCGTGAAGGTAAGTTACAAATTGGGACGAAATGGAGTTTTTCCACAGGAAGGAAGGGAGTCAGAGATGGGAGAGAATTTTCCTGGCTATCAGCTGCTTACTATTTGGAGTTGAGAAATCCCTCAAAAGCAATAGAAGGTAAAATCAGCTAACTTGGGGGCAGGAGTGTCTTCTGCCATGCATACATTTCCACCGACACAACAGTTTTCCACAGTGAATGTGCCTTGGACTCACTCTAGGATTGGAATTCTGTTTCTGTGTTTTTTTTCTTTTTGAGACAGGGTCTCACTCTCTTGCACAGGTTGGCCTCCAATTTAAACTCGCAATCCTCTTGCCTCAGCCTGAGGTAGGATGGAAAGAATAAAGATAGATAGAAAGGAGACAAGGACAATGATCATTTTAAAATTGTACTTTTAAGAAAACTGCAGCCAGGCATGGTGGCGCACGCCTGTAGTCCCAGCACTCGGGAGGCTGAGACAGCAGGATCACCATGAGTTTGAGGCCAGCCTGGACTACATAGTGAGACTCAGTCTCAAAATATAGAAAGAAAGAAAGAAAGAAAGAAAGAAAGAAAGAAAGAAAGAAAGAAAGAAAGAAAGAAAGAAAGAAAGAAAGAAAGAAAGGAAGGAAGGAAGGAAGGAAGGAAGGAAGGAAGGAAGGAAGGAAGGAAGGAAGGAAGGAAGGAAGAAAGAAAGAGAGAAAGAAAGAAAGAAAGAGGAAACTGTAGTTTCAGAACACAAAAGTTATCCAAGGTTACAATGACTTTCAGGAAACTTCAAAAAAACTCCTAAGGGTCCTGAAGACACAGTAAGCCTGTAAATTGAGGACTTGGCCTGTGTCCTTCACCTGAACTATGTTTCCTCCTACAGACCTTCATCCTAAAGGAAGTAGGGATTTATCGGGCAGCATAGCTCAGCTTCAGAGACATGTAAATAATTTGCACTGTGACCTAGCCCACCGGATGGGCAACTTAATGGTTGGCATAGTAGAAACACACGTCCCAGGTTACGCATCATTACACCCCCGAGACCCATTAAAAAAAAACCCAGCCCCATAACACGCCTCATCCTATGAGCACCATGCACCTTTCCGAGTGCATGCTTCTTTCTACCTGATAAACCTCCCCAGGGTCTCTCATTGAACATGTCCTGGAATTCATTTCTGGCGGAAGTCAGCAAACCTACAACCTTCCCCACAGGTGGGGTGAGATGAGGTCCTCAGTCTCCTCTTTGGGAGACCTCCTTGGACCCTGTCTAATGACAAGCCACGCCCAGGTGATTTTAGGATTGGGATTCTTGAGAAGTGTCAGCCATCATGAGGTAGAATAGAAAAAATACAGACAGATACAAAGGAGACCAAAAAAAAAAAAATCATAATTTAAAAACTTGTACTTTTAAGAAGACTGAAACTTCCAGGACACATTTACCAGAGGTGATCCATATCAGTATTCCCTAGTTTGATTTGTGCTTCTTTCCTTCTAGACTTGGCACACTCCAAATTCCTTAAGGATACTATAAATCCATGATTTAGCTTAGTTAATAAAGTAAAGGGGTTGGGGATTTAGCTCAAATGGTAGAGTGTTTGCCTAGCAAGCACAAGGCCCTGAGTTCGACCCCCAGCACCCGAAAAAATAAATACATAAATATAACAAAATAAAGGGCAGAAACTTGATCTTAAATTAAAGGAATGGGTGACAGAACTCCGAGAATGTTCCCAGATCACCCATCTTCCGGGGTGTGGGCCAGCCTTTTTCTTTTTCCCATAAACCAGGAACAGGGCGGGACTTCCTGCAGACTCACAATTCCCATAGGTTTCCACCCCCTTGACAGAAGCAAATGTTCCCAGTTCCGGAAGATAAGACGCCCCATTGTCTGAATGCCTGCAGCCACCCTTGAGTGTGTACTTTTCTTTCCTAAATAAACCTCTTCATGCTGGACTCATGTGTCCTGAAAATTCTTTGTCTCTGATGGAAGTCGGCGAACCTGCAGCCTGTCCCGTGTGTGGGAGGGCGAGTCTGGGTTCCCCTGCTCTGCTCTGGGGCCCCTCAGACCCTGCCTGGTGACAGCAGGATCTGCTCTGCTAGCGGGTACACTCGACGGTCTAGACAAATGCTAGGTCACCTGAAAGGCGGTTCATCCTCCTGGAGAGCAGTTTGTGGAAGCTGGCGATGTAGAGGAAGAAAAATCATTTTCCCTCCACATTCTCCACCGGCCCCTGTAACAAAAGACAGACTAATGTGAGAAAACAAAGAGAAGTTTACTGATATGTGTGTTTCATTGTTACCCAGGAGAAATGAGTCAATCTCAAAGAGACAGATTGAATTCCACCACACGTAGCATTTCCAACTGCAACAGAGAGAAGGAAGTGGGTAGAGGCAAGTGATGGGAGTTACCAGGAAAAGCGCAGGTGAGGGGGTTTGTTATGCAGCTTTAAATTCTACTGGCTTCTTATCCATGAACAAGAAACTCCTTGGATTCAGTCGCCCCTCTCTTCCTGGCACAGAAAGGGAGACAGATACCCCTGAGAATGGAGATTATAAACGTCAATTTTCCTTACAAAAGTGTGCCTTCCGCTCTGTTTTCAGAGTTTCTCCTGTGGCTGCTCTTTCTCAAAATAATTATACTGAGCGCAGTGACATGTGCCTATAGTCCCAGCTGTTTGGGAGGCTGAGGAAGGATTGCTTAAGCCCGTGAATCTGAGACTAGCCTGAATAACATAGAGACCCTGTCTCAACAATAACAACAACAACAACAGCAACAACAGAGCCTTATGGCAAAGAGGCATCTTTTGGGGTGGCATATACTGGACTCCTGCCGTGAGAAACTCAGTCCAGTGCCCCCATTACCTATCTTGTCTTCTGTAATTCTGTATTCTGTGCCAGATTCACTCTCATTTTTAACAGCCTGATTCATATATACTTTATAGTTTACTCACTTAAGGGTTTTTTTCAATTTTTTTTATTAGGACATGTTACAGTACATGCTGTTTACATTCTTCATAGGGAGTAGACACATGTACTTAATATTTTGACTCTTTTTATTCCCCTTCCCCTCCTCTCTCTCCTTCCTTCTTCCATCTCTAGATCCCCTTCCTCCATTTCTCCATTTTCTTTCTATCTTTCGTTTTGAGGGGATGCTGTGGATCAAACTCAGGACCTTGCACTTGCTAGGCAAGCACTCTACCGCTGAGTTAAATCCCCAAACTCCCCTGTCTTTTTTTTTTAGTTTATGTTTGCAACACATGATTACTTTCATAGTGGGGAGTTGGTAGATGACACATTTTAGTCCTTCAATGCATTTCACTCTATTTACAGAGTTGTTGGACCATCACCATAATCTAATTTTAAAACATTTTCATCATGCCCAAAAGGAAGCCTCTATAGATGCAGTTGAACTTATGTCTGATGGGGTTTTGTCCCAATAAATCCATCAAAAGCTGAAAATACAACTTACAACTCTGCTTTAAAGAAAATGGTTTATTTTGAGCCAAATACGAGTGACCACAGCTTGGAAATATGGATTCAAGTTACCCTGAATGGCATGTTCCACTGCGGAAGACGTTACATGAACTTTATAGCCATAAAACAAAAAGAAAGTCACAAATCTCCATTAACTAAATATTTTGGTGGGAGGGCCGGGTAGGTGGGCTGTATCACAGCAGGGAATTTGCTAAATTTCAGGGGTTACCTAATAGCTTTCAGGTTGGTGGAGGCTAAATTACTGCTAAGTGTGGTGATTGATTAAGAAAGAAAAGTTCACCAGTAGTTAAGAGAACGTTAGATCGGGTACAAAAGTGAAGGAAAACGACCTCGAAAGGGACTAAGAGGCGGGACATGGTGGTGCATGCCTGTAATTCCAAGTACGTGAGAGACTGAGGCAGGAGTATTACAAATTAGAGGCCAGCCTAGTTAACTTAGTGAGATTCTGTCTGAAAATACAATTTTTAAAGGCTGTAGCTCAGTGGTAGAGGGTCCACCTAGCATGAAGCAGGCCATAGGATCAATTCTCAGTATTGCAAACCAAAAGGACTAATACAGCCTAAGTTAATTTTGGCTCGCTAAAATCCTGAGGTTGTAGTCAGCCAAGATCAAGCCATCTGAAGGATCTTTAGTACAGATGCCACTTCTTCAGATAACTTTGCTTCACACATCTAACCCGCCAAACATCATAGCTGAGCAACACGACACACAGCAGATCACCAGTGGTCATGTGACAGGAAGGCCACTGTAACTTGCCATCCAGCACCGCAAGAATATCTGGAATGGCTCTAGCCAGAAAAGATCAAATCCAAAATTTGAAGTATAGTTTCTACTGCATCTATATTGCTTTTGCACCATGGTCAAGCAGAAAAATTGTAAATCCAACTAGCATAAGGTAACAGGGACTTAGAAGCTGGACCCGTAGATGTAACTAGATGTAGGGGTAACTAGCAGCTCGGCCCCATGTGCTCACTTCGGCAGCACATATACTAAAACAGAAGCTTGGCCTCTCTGTCTGCATTTTTGTACTTGTCTTCTTTATTATCGTAACACTTTGGCTCAGAACTCTGCTCAGCTGTGCATGTAGGCATATTAGTCACTCAAGGAGTGTCTGCCTCCAAACTAGTAATACAAGGTTTCCTAAACCCTCAGTTTACCTGGCCTATCCCATCCTCCTTTGAGACTGCGATGCCAAGACAAGAGTAACTATCGTAAGTCAGAGACTATCGGTGCTCCTGAGGAGTCTTCCAAGTCTTTCTTTCCTCTCCCAACAAGAGGCAAGCACTAATCTATTTTCTGTCTCCATAAACTTACCTATTTTGGACATTTCATGTAAATAAAACTATATAAATAGTGATCTTTTGTGTTTGGCTTTTATCACTTGACATAAGTTTCTGAGGCTCATCCATGTTGTAACACAAACTGTACTTCATTCCTTTTTATGAATGAATAGCAGTATTCTGTTATAAGGATTTACTACCTTTTCTTTTTTTATAATTTATTTCATTTTAATGGTACATTTTAGATGTACATGGTGATAACATTCATCATAGGGGATTTGTACATGATGTATCTTGTTGCTTCTTTTTTTCCCATTCCCCTCCCCTCCCCTCCTTATTTACAAAAGCTTTATTTCCATTTTTTCCTTCCATTTCTTATTTCTCTTGTCCCTCTGTTCCTTTCCCCCCTCCCTTGTTCCCTTACCCATTTGGACATTATCTTCCCTTTCCCAATATAATACATTTTATACATTTTCTTTTTTGATTCATCACACTTCATGGAGATTTGTGTGGTTTCCACTTTTTGGCTACTATGAATAATGCTTTTGTTTTGTTTGGGGGATAGGGTCTCACTATGTAGTTCAGGCTGGCCTTGAACTCACTATGTAGTCCCAGGCTGGCCTCAAACTTACAGTGACCCTTCTGCCTCAGCCTCCCAAGGGCTGGGATAACAGGCATGCACCACCACACCTGGCTACTATGAATAATTCTGCTATGAACTTTCGTATACAGGTTTTCACATGGATATGTTTTCAGTTCTCTTGGGTAGACACCTAGGGGTACAATCACCGGGTTTGTACTCCTGGTATATAAGTCACTGGTATATAAGTTGGCCTTCCACTGCAGCAATGAGGTAGCAGAGAAAATCAATTTAAAAGGAGGAAAGGTTGGTTGGGGATTTAGCTCAAGTGGTAGCACGTGCAGGGCCCTGAGTTCGATCCTCAACACTAAATAAATAAATGATTAAATAAAAGGAGGAAAGGCGCCAGCATGGTGAAGCATGCCTGTAACCTCAGCTACTCAGGAGGCTGAGGCAGGAGGACTACAAGTTCAAGGCCAGCCTGGGCAACTCAGTCAACCGTTGCCTCAAAATAAAAAGGTATGAGGATGTAGCTCAGAGGTAGAGCAACTCTGGGGCCAATTCCCAGTACTAAAAAATTTAAAAATAAAAAGGAAGAAAGGTTTATTTTGGCTCCCAGTTTCAGAGGTTCTGGCAGCTTGGGTATTGCTTCTGGGCCTGTCATGGTGTCAGCAGAGACGGTGGATGGAGCAGCATCTGGGAAGCACAGAGAAAGGAGCCGGTCCCAGCGTCCTGCAGGAGCTCTGGGACCTAACTTCCTTCCTCCAGGCTCCACCTCCCACTCGAGCCACTGACTGGCAACAAGCCTGTAGCCCATGGGCCTCGGGGACATTAAGATCCCAGCCATAAAAAACTGGAAGGCACCGGTATATTTAAACTTTCAAGGAACTGTAGAGAGGTTTCAGAGCTGCTCCACCTTGTCCCATTCCCAACAGCAGTGCAAGAGGGTGTTCGTTTATACATTCTTGCCAATATGTATCGTCTGTGCTTAAAATTATAGCCATTCTCCTGTCTGTCAGCTGGTATCTTGTGATTTTGATTTGTTTCCCTGATGGCTAATGATGTTGAGTGCCAGTTCACATACTTATTAGTCATTCATGTGTCTTTTCTGAAGAAGTTTCTGGTCAAACCCTTTGACCATATTTTAGCTGGCTGCTGTTCTCATCATTGAGTTTCAAGTGTTCTTTGTATTTTCCGGAGACACATTTCTTAGTGGAGGTAAGGTCTGCAGATGCATTTAGCCCTCCAGATCTGCAGATTCAACCAGCCTGGACTGAAAATGGTCAGAAAACGTTGTGTTTGTACTGAACATGTACCAAGTGTTTTCTTGTTGTGAGTCCCTAAACAATACAGCGTAAGAACTATTTGCATAGCATTTACGTGTTTATCATTATGAGCAATCCAGAGAGGATTAATGTATTGGAGGAAATATGTAGGTTATTTGCAAACATCATACCATTTTCTATGAGGAAATTGAGCATCCGTGATGTGGGATTGTGGGAAGTACCCTGGCATGTCTCCCCCGTCAAGTATTGGGAGGTGACTGTATTTTCTCCTAGTTTGTGGGTTATCTTTTTGCTTTCTTGATGGTGTTCTTTGAAGCATAAAGAGTTTTAATTTTGGCATAATCCAGTTTATCAATCTTATTTCTTACTTGTGCTTTTGATGTCCTATCTAAGAAGTCATTGTCTAATCCAGGGTCACAGAGATGACTCCTGGGTCTCTACTAAGCGCTTTATGCTTTCAGCTCCTAATTTAGCTTTATGATTCACTTTGAGAGTTTTTTCGTTGTTGTTGTTTTTTGTTTTTTTTGTTTTGAGACAGGGTCTCACTGTCCTTGAACTCAGCTTGAACTCACCAAGTAGCCCAGGCTGGCCTCAAACTCACAGTGATCCTCCTGCCTCAGCCTCCAGAGTGCTGGGATTATAGGTGTGCGCCACTATACCTGGTGAGTTAATTTTTGATTATGTTGTGAAGTAGGAGTCCAAATTCATACTCTGGGACATTGGAATTCAGTTGTGCCAGTACCATTTGTTAAAAATGATTTCTTTCCCATTGAATTGTGCCGGCCCTTTTGCCAAAGTTCAGTGGACCATAAATTTTAAGGTTTATTTCTGGAGTCTCAATTTTATTTCCTTGATCTAGATGTCTGGCTTTTTTGTCAGTGCCACTATGTTGATTCCCGTAGTTTTTATATTAGGAAGTCTGAGTCCTCTGACTTTTTTCTAGAGTCTTTTTTTCTATTCTGGGATCCATATTATTTCTTCATGAATAAATTTCACTACATTTACATATGAATCATTTATCGTGTACTCTACCTCTTTTGTCAAATGTATTTCTAAATATGTATGTCATTCTTTCTGATATTATTGTGAATGGAATTTTTTTCTTTTCTTTATTTCCTTTCTTTCTTTCTTTTTTTTCAGTGTTGGTAATTGAGCTCAGGGTCTTCACATTGAGCTGCATCCCCAGCACTTTTTGTGTATTTATTTATTTTATTTTGAGACAGGGTCTTGCTGAGTCTCTCAGGCTGGGCTTGAACTTGCGATCCTCCTGCCTCTGCTTCCCAGTGTGCTGGGAGTACAGGCATGCGCCACCACACCTGGCTGGAGTAGCTTTTTTAATTTCGTATTTAGAATGTTCATTACTAGTATATAGAAATCCAATATATTATATATATTAATTTTATATCCTGTACCCTTGCTGAATTGATTTAATAGTTTTTAGTGAATTCCTTGAGGTTTTCTATGTACAGGATCATGTTATTTGAGAACAGAAACAGTTTGTTTCTTCATTTCTAATTTGGATGTCTTTGCTTTTTCTTATGTGATTGCTTTGGCTTGTACTGCTAGTCAAATGTTGAAAGAGGTGGTAAGAGCAGACATCATTGTCTTGTTCTCAGTCTTTTACTGTTTAGTGTCATGGTAACTGTTGGTTCTTCTTAGGCATTGGTTACCAAGTTAAGGAGGTTTCTTTCTATTCTTATTTTATTTTATTTATTTATTTTTTTTTTTGGTGCTGGGGATTGAACTCAGGGCCTTGCGCTGAGTTTCACTGAACTAAATCCCCGGCCCTATTCTTATTTTATTAAGCATTTTTTATCATAAAAGTTTTTGTCATAAAAGTGTTGGTAGATTTGGTTTGCTAATATTTTTTGAGGAATTTTGCTTTTATATCCTTAAGGGATGTAGGATGTAGTTTTATTTTCTTGTGATGTCCTTGTCTGGTCTTGGTGTCAAGATTACACTGATCTTAGAGAATGAGTTAGAAAATGTTTACCTTCATCTATATTTAGAAGTGTTTTTAAAAATTGGTGCTAATTCTTTTTTAATTGTTAGATAGAATTCACTGGAGAGGCCCTGTGGAGGTAAGTTTTTCTTTGAGAGACAACTGTAAAATTTCTTCCTAAGTCAATTTCAGTAAATTTTGTATTTCTAGGAATTTATTCATTTCATTTATATTGCCAATTTGTTGGCATATAGTTGTTCATAATATTCCCTTATAATCCTTTTACTTCTAAATGGTCAGTAATGATGTCCTTTATTTCATTTCTAATTTTGACCCATCTGGCTAAAGATTTGTTAATTTTATTGCTCTTTTTAAAAACCAATTTTCAAAATTATTTTTATTGGGTTGGGGATTTATCTCAGTGGTTAGAGTGATTGCCTCCCAAGCACAAGGCCCTGAGTTCGATCCCCAGCACCAAAAGACAAAACAAACAAACAAGCAAACAAATTATTGTTATTACGTTTTGTTTTGTTTTGTTTTTGAGACAGTGTCTTGCATATAGTTCAGGCTGGCTTTGAACTCACTAGCCCAGACTGGCCTCGAATTTGAGGTGATCTTCTTACCTCAAATCCTGAGTACCAGGATTACAAGTATGTACCACCACGCCCAGTCTTCAAAAAGCCAATTTTTTATTTTCTCACTTGTCTCCATTGGTTTTCAATTCTGTGTTTTATTTATTTCCACTCTAATTTTTATTATTTTCTTCCTTCTTCTTGATTGCAACTTAGTTGGTGTTTCTTTTTTCTGGTTTCTTAAAATAGAAGGTTAATTTATGTAATATTTCTTTTTTACCACAGGTTTTATATTTCCCTTTAAGCACTCTTTCCTGCTGCACCCTGCAAGTTTTGGCATGTGGCATTTCACTGTTACTCATCTCAGTATTTTCTAATTTTCCTATGTGACGTCTTTGACTCATTGGTTATATAGGAGTTTTGTTTAATTTATCCATATTTGTGAATGACCCAGATTTCTTTCTATATTTACTTATTGATTTATAGTGGTACTGCGGATTGAACCCAAGGCCTTTGCACTAAACATCCCCAGCCCCCCTACTCTCCCTCCCTCCCTCTCTCTCTCTCTTTCTCTCTCTCTCTCTCTCCTTCTTTCTTTCTTCTTTATTTTGAGACAGGATTTCATTAAGTCACTAAATTGCTAAGTAGCCCAGGCTGGGCTCTTACTTGCAGTCTTCCTGCCTCAGCCTCCCAGAGTGCTAGGATTACAGGCTTGCTCCACCATACCTGGCTTAGTTTTTTCTTAAAGTCCATTTTGTCTTATGTTTGTATAGCCAGTCCAGCTCTTGTATGGTTGCTATATGCTATTAGTGTTCTCTATCCTTTTACTTTCAACCTTTTTGTATCTTTTAATCTATGTGTGTCTCCTATAGATCATGTACCATTGGGTATTATTTTTATACCAGTCCAAAAAGGTCTAACTTTGGATTAACTAAACCATTCTCATTTAATGATATTATTGATCTAGTTAGATTTATATCTCTCATTTTGCTTTCTCCTTTTTTTTATTAGACAGGATCTTGCTGTGTAGCCCAGCCTGGCCTTGAACTCACAGTGATCCTCCTGTCTCAGCCTTCTGAGTGCTGGGATTACAGGCACATGCCACCACACTCAGCATACTAGCATTTCTTATGAATTAAGTCTGCCACCAAATTTTTCTCTCAGTTTCTATTTAGTTTATGAGGTCGTTATTTTATTTTCAGTTTTGAATAATAGTTTGGCCTGATTTCAGATTTTTGGTTGGCATTTTTTTTTTTATTCCAACACTGCCGTGTTTTTCAAACATATATAACAGCCACTTTGAAGTCCTTGTCTCGTGTGTTCAATATTTGGGTACCTTCAAAGGAACAGGAATACATGTTTCTTCATTTGCTGTATGTCTTTAGGATAATTTGTGTACAATGAAGCCTTGGATTGCGAGTAGCTCGTTCTGTGAGTGTTCTGTAAGACAAACATTTCTAATAAATTTTCACTTGATACTACACTTGGTCTTAGTCGAAAGGCTGAGAAACAATACATTTTAACTTAAGAAATGAATGCTGTCTTGCGGTAAGAGTACTAGGGGATGCCAAATGTCTCATGATCACAAGTGAGCCGGGTTCTTCTCTCTCCCTCTCTCGCTCTCCCTCCCTCTTGCTGAGGATTGTGGGTGATTGTCTCCCACAGCGAGGGTCATAGAGGAGATCCCCCCTTCATGGTCACGGTCAGCAGATGCGGCTGTCTTGGGGACTGAGTCTAAATCAGGTGACCTGGTAGATCCCGCTGGGCCGTGCAGCGGTTCTCAGAGGCAGCTGCAAAGGTCTGGCAGGCCCTAACAGACTTATTGGACAACATTTCCTCTGTCTCCGGATTCAGCTGCATTATTTCTTCTTCAGACTGAGTTCATTTTCTGAGATTGTACTTTAGCATTTCCTGGGACAGAGAAGTCACTTCACCTTCCTGAATACTCTCCTCTTGGAGGAATTAGTCTGCTAGGAAGGGGGGTGTGTACCAAAGCCCAGTATCAGGCTAACAAGAATTATCTCAAAGAAATACCATGTGAAATCAAAGTTTTTGATTGTGAATTGACTTATTTTACACATACTGAGAGATCACGTCTGCTGGATTCCTGGGGTGTTATTAACTGGTATATGAATTACAATAGAAAACATCTAGGGCCTTTAGAGTCCTGTAGGACGGGTGCCCGACCCGCTCAAGGCAAAGAGCTTCCATCCAAAGTTCCCAGTGTAGCCGGAGAGACCCGCAGAATAGTGTGGGACCCCAGCTGTAAAAGGCAAAGGATGAAGTCCAGCCAATAAGTGGCCCTGGCCACACCCAGCCCAGACTCCCACCACCACCCAGACAGGGAGGGCTGGAAACTAGTAGCCATGCAGTGCTCCAGTCAGCCTGACATGAGGCCCCTCGGGTGCTGTGGATCCAATGATGAACAAAATGGCCCGATCCTGCCCTGACTGAGGTCAGCTCCTAGGACCAAACAGAGGAGAATCAACTGAAAGGACGGTGGCCCGCACGTGGAGAGGACTGGAGCCCAAGGTAAGAGCTGCAGCCAGGCGAGCAGGTTAAAGAAGGAAGCAAGCTGTGTACGGAGAGCGAGCCGAGTCAAAGGAACCAGAAACACCACATGGTGAGTCAGAAGCTTCCTGCTTTTTAGGATGAACACAAAGCCAGTGCGAGGGGAGCAGACAAGGAGGGCAGAGAGCATCCCAGTAAAGCCCTTCCACAAAGAGTGACGAGAAGGAAGATGGTTTTATTATCGAGTAAGCACTAAACCAGAATGTGATGCTCATCACAGGTTGACCTTTCTTCCAGCCGGCAGGCACAGCTCACCGCAGGCCTGTGCCTGAGCGTGGCCCTCGCCAGCAGTTGAGGTGCTGCGGCCGTGCAGAGCCCAGCCAGGTAGACAGCGGCAGAGGAGCATTTAGCAGTCCTAGCTCAGCGGCAGTCTTCCGTGTCCGGTCATCTCTAGCTTAGAAACTCAGTGTTCTACTCTGTGTATGTTTGCCTCCTCTTTTTTGAGGGGCAGTGCTGGGGATCAAACTCGGGGCCTTGTGCTTGCTAGGCAAGCGCTCTACCACTTGAGCTAAATCCCCAATCCCCTGCTCTGTGTATCTTTGATCTTCTCATCCTGCGTCTTAGCTGTATGACCTTTCAGGAGTCCAGGTTCCTCTGTGGCTTCATGAATGGCAGTGGGTAAGTACTTTACTGACCTGGCCCTCCCCACCCTCAGGGAAATAGTTTAGGTTTGTCTTGATGTTAAAGTAAAACATTGCTTTGTTTTTAAGTTTTGTGAGTTTTTTTTTTTTTTTTAAGACAGGGTCTACTATGTAGGTTGGCCTTAAAATCACTAGGTAGCCCAGGCTGGCCTCAAACTGGCTGTGATCCTCCTGCCTCAGCCTCCCAAGCACTGGGATTACAAGTGTGCACCACCATGCCCAGCTATAGATGCTTTTAATGGATGAGTAACATTTATGGATACAGTTTAGTACTTTGGTATGTGTGTATTTTTATGTGATGATAAACTTAATGGTGATTTACACATCCATTGCCTCAAACTTTCAGTGTTTCCTTATGGTGAGACCATTCAAAATTCACTCTTCTACCTGTTTTGAAATACACATAACAAGCCAGGGGTGGTGGTGCACGCCTGTAATCTCAGCACTTGGGAGGTTGAGGCAGGAGGATCGCTGTGAGCTCGAGGCCAATCTGGGCTACATGGTAAGACCCAGTATCACACACACACACACACACACACACAAATGCACATAACATTATCGTTAACCTTGTTTACCTTACTGTGCAATCTAACATCAGAATTTAGTCTACCTGATTGGAACTTTGTATCCATTGATTTCTCCTCTGCCTCCTCTTCTTCCCCTCTACCCTTCCTTAGTGAATTATGTTTTTCTGAATAATCATAGAAGTTATAGAGATAAGAAGAAAAAAAAATGATGATCTGGGCTCTCTCAATGTGTGGTGATTCTCTTACTGTCTTTAGTTCTCTTCTGGAAGTGGCTCTTACAGCCCTGTCAGGAGGGCAGGAGGACTTGGGAGAGGGAGCAGCCTGGCCACGACTGAGACCTGACTTTGAATTCTGGGCGCAGAAAGGCACGTCTCAGTTACAGGCTGTAATTTAACAGAAAAGTGATCCAGGATGGCAGAGAGCAGAGAAGCCTGATCACCTGGCTGGCCCGGCCCCGTCCCCTGCCACCTTTGTCTTAGTTCAATGATTTTGTTAAAAATACCAATTTCTTCCTGAAAACAGATATTTTGATGCCCTCCTTTGCCGACGTCCTGGACATGCCAGCCTTCTTACTGACTTCTAAGGGGATGTAAATGACTCAGTGTGGGGGGACTCATTTTTCCCCACTCAAAGGCTACTAACAAGAATTATGATTGCTGTTATGTTGCAAAACATCTTTGTCAGTATCCCTGAAGGGAGCAGCTTGTGGAAACGGTCCGAGATGAAAAGAGCTGCTGTTTGCCTCGTTAGCGTTCACTTAAGAATTAGCGACCAGGTACGCCAGCTACGTGCGCCAGGTAGGTGCAAGGGGATTATTTCTATCCGAATCAGAACAAAGGGGTTTTTATTTTCAGGTTTTCCATCTGGGTCTTTTGTAGCCACATCTTCCTTTATGTAACTGTTTGCCAGTAGAATACTCATTTAAACAAGCAGGTCTACGAAAAGAAGCAGACTAATTGGGTGATTTCTTCTGTGCCGTCTCCTAGAATCCTACACTGAAGCGCACACGGTCAGACTCGTTGCTGTGGCAGTGTCCCCGCTAGAGCAGCCCACGCTGCGGGGTGTGAAAACCTTGTGGATGGAGAGGCCTGAGCCCCACTCCCCCCACGCCCCCACCTCCCCGGGGAGGTGCAGAAAGCCTCAGCAGGGCCTGATCTGCACAGGAAGAAGCTGGAAGGGCAGAGGAAAGGCGGGCCCCCAGGCTGTGTGGATGGCTTCTGAACCAAGCCCCGGAGTCCTCAGTCTGGGTGCTGGGCGGGGTCCTCTTGGTGAGGCCGAGAAAGAGCAGGCTGTCCAGTTTGAGGGTAGCTTAGTGGTAGAGGGGATGCCATCTCTAGGGCAGGGACAGCAGCAGCAGGCAGAGCTAAACCCACCCAGCCCTGGGCCCTCTGCTTCGGACCCGCCGGATCTGCGCTCCTCTCCCCAGTGCTGATCGGTCCTTGTTCTGCTATCCGTGCCAGGGCAGCTGGGAAGTAGGCTTGCGAAGAGAGGGAGCAGGAGGCGCCCCAGAGCCGGGTGGGCCCACCTCCCAGTTGCTACCTTCTCTGGGCAACCAGGCAAATGCTCAGCTCCAGGTGGGGAGAGGAGATGAAGAAGTCCAGACTGGATTTGCAAGTGGACTTTGAAACAGGGCTGGCCTGGCTTTCCCTCCTAGAGTGGTGAATCTGCCTCGAGTCCCGCCAAGGGCCTGAAGGGATTTGGCAGCAGTCAACTGCAAGATGATCTAGGTGAAAAAGAAACAGGGTCACACTGATCCCCCGCATTTGGTGGCTTCAGGACTGAACAACTACACTTAAATTCTTTTCTGGACTCTGCTTTCCCCCGCTCTGTGGCTGCCTCCAGTCCACTGCCTCCTCCCTTACCCCAGGGGCCTGCCCCTGGTCCTCTTCTCACACGGCCCTGCAGCCACTCTGCTCCCCACTGCCTGATGCGCAGGATCCTCACCCCACAGAGACAGCCGCACCCCCCTGGACCATTTGTCCCAGCCTTGGAGCTCCCCCGGGCACCGGGGCCCTGGGGTGGGAGGAATCTGGGCCTCAAGACTGCTTATCTCTAAGGAAGTTTGTTCTGGTACAGAGTTCACAAAGTAAGAGGGAGGGTCGCTGATGGAGCAGATCACTGATAGCGAGGGCAGCAGCTAGCAACCTCCACCCTGTGTTTGTTTGTTTGGGGCAGGAAAGGCCCCACTGAGAACAGCTGTGTCCAGCGCTAGCAGGCGCCCGGGTTGCCTGGGTGGGTATTTATTGCTGCGTTATGACCTGAGTTGGCTGGTCACCTCATGATCATGCTTGTCTTTGATACTTCCTGGACAATCTTCTGGTGCCCCGATTTTCTACCAGTTGCTGGCGCTTGCTCTACCAATAACTACAGTACATCAAGAGTATTAGATAAGAAAAAGACAAAAAATAAAATAAGGAGTTGGGGATTTAGCTCAAGTGGTAGAGCACTTGCCTAGCGAGCACAAGGCCCTGAGTTCGATCCCCAGCACACTAAAAAAAAATAAATAAATTAAATTAAATAAGATATAGCTGGGCATGGTGGTGCACATCCGTAATCCCAGTATTTGGGAGGCTGAGGCAGGAGGATCGCTGAGAGTTCAAAGCCAATCTGTGCTACACAGTGAGTTCAAGGCCAGCCTGTACATAGTGAGTCTCAAAAAAACAGACAACAAGAAATCAGGTACACAGTAGTATAATGAAGATGCCCAGAAGCTTGCCACAGTCCCATCTCCCTGCCCAGAGGTAGCCTGTGCTCACTGACTGGTCCATATGGAGTTTCAAAGACCTGGTCCTCTCCTCAGCTACCATTCAGCTTCTGCCTCTGCCTGATTCTGCTCCCCGCACTTCCTTCTGCATGAGAGGCGAAACGTTAACAAAATGATTAACGAGAGAAAACAGTCACTAACATGTACAGTGCACATCACTCAGGAGAAACCTCTATGGAAAGGAACTCAAAGCAACATCTCCTGGCTTCTGTGGCACCTTCGGCAAAGAATGATGAATTTGTAGATAAACGACGGGACACGGGAAGGTGGCTTTGGGCTTCCTGGGGCAGGAATCGGGAAGGCAGCTATGTGGGAGGAAATGAATGGGCAAGGTTTGTCTGCAGATCCACCAGGCTGTCTCTGGGCTATAACAACCTGGATTTGTCTCCGGCAGAGGAGAATCTCTATCCAGCGGTATCTCCGAGGAGGAGGAGGAGGGAACAGAGAGCTTCCTGGCATTGGCTGCTCAATTGCCTTCAGCCCAAAATAATGTTTATGCCAAAGCAGTGTATTCTCCTACACTTGCAGAATTTGTTCCTGAGTGTGTGCCCCAGGAAAGCCCTTGGGCACAAATCCCCATCTCAGAGCCCTTTTCCAGGGAGCTTGACTCAGGCAGCTCTTGGTACCCAGAGCAGGTGGTCCCAAGAGGCAGATGCTAACGTGGGTGCAGGCGCAGTGGTGCAGGGTCTGAGTCCCAGCTCCTTGGAAGGCCGAGGTGATCTGAAAACATAAAACAAAATGAAGGAGTTGGGGATTTAGCTCAGTGGTAGAGTACTTGCCTAGCAAGCGCAAGGCCCTGACTTTGATCCCCAACATACACACACACACATACACACACAAGAGACCTGAGAAAATACATAAGTAAATAAAATGGCAAATGGAATTGGCTCATCCCCGAGAACAATGAAGAACCTGCCATCACTGTGGGTACTTCAGGTAGGGAACGACAGCCCAGAACTGCTAAAGCTTTCACTGCTGGCCAACAGGACAGGGTAATGTGGAACAGAACCCACTGTGTCCAGAAGCCTCCAGATGGAGGGGCGTTTTATACTCTCCTTACAAGGCCAGGGCCCGGTAGAGTCATCCAACCAATTCAAAAATAGAAAGAATACAATACACAGAATACACCTAAATTTTTGTGTTTTGTTTTGTATTTTGAGACAGGGTCTCACTGTATAGTTTAGGCTGGTCTTGAACTATGTAGTCCAGCCTGGCCTCAAACTTGCAGTGATCTTCCTGCTTCAGCCTCCTAAATGCTGGGATTACAGGCATGTGCCATCACATTCAGTTTAAAATTTATTTTAGTAACTGAAGCAAGACAGGATTATATTCTCATAGTGAAAACTTTGGAAGTACAGCAAAGCTAAATCTTTCCTGGCATCTATTTCAACCCCACTGTTAATAATAGGGCACATACTCCTCTGTCTATAACTCTCTATGTAATATTTGCAAGACGTGTAACAAATGAGCTCATTATATACTATTATGCTGCAACTGTTTGCTGTACTTAACCATGTATTTAGGGATCTTTGCTTGTGAGTTCCTACAATGGTGTCAAACTGCCACATGGTACTGCACAGTGTCCGGCTAGTCCTAATTTCTCGTGACCATAAGAGACGCTGGAGTGAGAACCCTCCGGACCTGCTTCGATGGGTTCCTCCAACATTTCTCTAGGGTAGATGTCAGTGAAGTGGATTGTGAATCAGAGTATATCTTGTTTAAATTTTAACAAATTATACCAAATTGTTGGATAGTGTGTGCACATGTGTGTGCATGCGTGTGTGTGTATTTGTGTACTGGGAGCACCCCCTCCTTTATAAATTAGTATGCTATATAATTCATCTATTAGAATGTACAATCCAGTAGTTTTTAGTATATTCAGAATTGTGCAACCATAACCACAATCAAGTTTTAGAACACTTTCTCCTCTCCCCCCTTGCCAAAAAAAGCCTTGTACCAATTAGCAGTCCTGTCTCTTCCCTCCGTTCCACACAAAACAATCAATCTACTACCTGTCTCTGTAGATTTGGTCATTCTGTTTATTTGTTTTATTTATTCATTCATTCACTCATTCGAGACAGGTCTCAACTGTGAGCAGTTCAGGCTGGCCTTGAACTCACTATGTAGCCCAGGCTGGCCTTGAACTCCCAGTGATCCTCCTGCCCCAGCCTCCTGAATGCCAGATTACAGGCATGTGCAGGCATGAGCCCCCACACTCCTGTTAACATTTGGTTTTCATGATGCTCATCTTTTCATGTGCTTATAGGTCACTTGTGTGTCTTTTTAAGAAAAATTTCTATTTAAATCTATTGTTCTTTTAAAAAATCGGGTATATTCAGTATCTCTTGAGTCTGGTTTTCTTCTGTGGAGGGGAATGTTATCTCCCTCGTAGAGTTTTTGTGAAGATTAGCGAGCGAGCACCTGGGAGGACAAAGCCCACTGCTCTGCCTTTAGCAGGAACTCTGAAAAGGGAGCAAATGAACCTTCATCTCGCCTTGAAAGTGGAAACCAAGTCTAGTCCCTTCTGCATTATTACATCACCTGTCTGAGCCCTGCGCAGGTTGCTCAATTAACGTCTCTAACTATCAAGGGCCAATTCGCACCACCCAGTATTCAAATTTGAATCCTATGTGCTTTGCCTTCTTTCGCTGAATCTTTTCTTCCTGGAACAATGTTCCTAATTTCACTCGCCCTTGCCAGCTGCTCCCTCTCCTGACATTTACCCGGCAGGGGCGCTGCAAATGAGCAGGACCAGACAGCGCCTCACACAGCTCCAGGGCGAAAACAGAAATCACAGAAGGAGCTGACTGCCTAGCAGCCTGGCAGTACGAACGTCCCATTTTGGAGAGCGCCACAAAAACTAATTAAAATACTTCAGACAGGTTTTCAAAAACCCTGATTGCAGCCTGAGGTTTTTTTTTTTTCCTTCTTCTGCTGGGGCTCGAACTCAGGGCCTTGTGCTTACAAGGCAAGCACTCTAACCACTCAGCTAAATCCCCAGCCCCAGCCTGAATTATTTAACACAGGGCAGAGACCTTGGCCCAAGGGTTGGATTTTCTCTGGTGGAGACATCCCAAGGCCGCCATCGGGCCCTGATTTGGGGTTGGTGGGGCCTGCCCCGCGGTGGGAGGATGGAAATGACGTTGTCACTCAAGGTGAGAGGTGGGTCCGGTTCCATCTGATCCTCGGAGCCAGGGCGACGTGAAAGCATCGCTCCTCCCGCCGACACCAAACCCACCGCGGCGAGGAAGCGGCCGGGCGCAGCCTGCCACCTCTCACCATATACCAGGATGGGGGAGTGTGGGAAAGCAGAGCAGGCTGTGTGTGCGCATCGGATCCGGCCGCGGCTCGGGGTCAGGCCGCTGGGGTGGGGTGGAGACGGGGGTCTCCTGCGGCAGGGGACCGGCTCAAACTGCTCTGCGCGAACTGGGCGGGGCACGGGGCGTGAGGCCGGTCCGCAGCTCAGGAACGGGGCGCGGGGCTGGGCCCATCCCGGAGGGCGACCAGCAGCGGGCCTCGTGCATCGGGATTCGTGTTCGCGCGAACCGCTCAGCTCGAGCCGAGGAGCGGCGGCGGCGGCCGCGGCCCCCGGGAAGGCTCCGGGCACCCACCTCTCCTGACCAGCCAGACGGGAGGCAGAATCAGGAGTCGACCCAAGGCACTGGCCCTGCGGCGCAGGCGCGGGAGTGAGCCTGTGGGCGGGACGGGCCGGCACACGCTCCTCATTGGATAGCACTGCTTGTCAATCGCCGAGCAAACGCGACCTCAGGCAGGACCGATCGCAGATGCTGTACCCAGTGGCGATCCGGGCCTTTGCCTCTGCGGAAGATTGGCAGGTGCGCGAACCACTGAAGCGGCGCAGAAGAGTATCGGTGCCAGTCTGTGATAGGTCGAATCAGCGGGTAAATGTTCTTAATTTGCGTGGCTGCTCATGGTATAGACATGCTCTTCCTAGAATTACCCAGATTCTCTGGACCTAATAGTGCACCCCACCTGTCACATATAGGATCAGGGCGCTAGGTCCCAAGTAGCACAGAGATAGTAGGAACTGTGCATTCTTCGGGGAACTAAAGCCAAGAGTAAGTGAATAGTAGTTGTCTCAGTTACTTTTCTCTCCTTACTGAGACAAAATACCCGACACCCAAAATTAAAGGGGAAAGGTTTATTTGGCTTACAGTTCGTAGAGGTTTCAGTCCACAATCAGTTGAATCCAAGGCAGGGTGGCAGGGCAGACAGGCAGAAGGTAGCAAGGTAAGCAAGGGAGCAAGAGAGAATGGGAAACAAGCATCTTTCTGTCCCTTATATCTTATTCAGGCTACCCAGCATTAGGGTGGGTAACACTCCCGCCCTTAATCCTAATACCCTTAATCCTAGTATCATATCCTTGATCCCAGCAGAACTATGCCAAACCAGTCAGTGGACTAATTTAGCAATCACACACCCTAGATCCAGCCCCACCTACGACCACATGAGGTTTTGGGGGGATATCTAGACACAAACCATAACAGTAGTCAATAGAAAATGAAACATAAACAGTTACTGGGAGAAAATGCAAAGGGCCCCCAAACATTTGAATGAGGAGGCCAGAACTTTTCATATGAGGAAGAATGCACTGAACCAACATTTCTGATCCACCAGCTTGGCAAAAGTCCAAAAGCTTGATAAAGGAACATTGTTAAGGAAGGTGGAGAAACTGGTTGTCAGTATACCTGGGGAGGGTGCAGACTGACTTTTGACCTAGCAAACTTCTTCTAGGCACCTCCTTCCACAAACAGGAAACAACACCACACAACGTTTATAGTGATGTTATTTGAATTAGAGAAATACTGAAAACAATGAAGAGTCCATCCGAGGGGGAAACGGCTGAAAAAAACTGGGCTGTGGCCTTCAAAAGAAGGAGGAGCCGGGCATGGTGATGCATGCCTGTAATCCCAGCGCTCCAGGAGGCAGAGGCTGGATTGCAAATTCAAACCTGGGGAATTTAATGATTTAGTGAAACCTGGTCTCAAAATTAAAAAAAAAAAAAAAAGAGGCGTGAGTTTGAGATGTAGCTCAGGCAAAGGCCTTGGGTTTCATCCCCAGCACTGGCGGAAAAAACCAAAGAATTAGAAAGTTGACAGTATTTTCTAAGGAAAGATCTATTTCTAGAGAAACTGTATATAGTTTCTGAGCTACTACCTGAGCAAAAAGAAACGCTAAAAGGTTAGAACCTAAACTGATAAAAATGGTTAGAGTTATTTGGTAGAAGGGCTAGAGGGAAAAATAGAAAACAAAATGACAATAGTTTAAACAAACAAAACAACAACAAAAACAAAAGTGTGGCAATGGAAGATCTCTGGGCTAGATTTCTGTTTTCTGGGGACCCAGGCAGCATCCCTGGAAAGATAAGCTTGGTTGGGTGGGCCTTGAGTTATTTCAAACTAGGGGGTCATGCTGTAGACTGGGCTAAGGATTTCTGGTGCTTTGCCCCTCTCCAAAAAGACCTCTCCATGGAAGCGTGAGAAGAGGAAGGAAACAGCATTTACTTGCTTTAAAGTAAGAGACCTGCACATCCACCTCTCCCATAGGGAGTAGAGACCTGATCCTGTGGTAGGAGTAGGACGTGGCTAAAGCTGGCTGGCAAGGGGGCGTGGCATGGAGGAGTGGCTGGGACCTGACGTCAGCCCCAGAGGCGTGGTCTTGATTTGACGTCAGACTTGTGGGAGTGGCCTGGACCAGACATCAGCCCAAGGCGTCAATTTTGAGCTCCGCCTCTCCCAGCCGCCAGTAGGAGTTCTGGCCAGTTTCTAAGAGAACTCCATTCCATAACTAGAAGCGGAACCAGAAGGAAGCACCACTTCTTTCTCTGTCGCCGCAGGGGAAGGTGTCTTTAGCGTTTCTCTCTCGCGCAGCGAGGGAAGCCTCCCCCACCTTTGCTCTTTGAGACTGGCGCTGCTGGCAGCCCCTCCGTTAGCGCTGCGAGGGAGGCAATGTCTGCGTGCCCAGCATCCGGGCTGTCATGCCTTTTCATGGTAGCCCCTGCCGCGCCTTTTAGGCGTGGTAGGCAATTTGCTATTTCTGTTGTTATGTTCACCTTTTCTTTTCTACTTTTATAAGTTTAAATAAAACTTTAGAATTACTTTTTGCCTCCCTCCTACAATTCTTTGCTCGAGGGGGGAAGACCCCAGGATTATCAGAACCTACCCAATAACAATCCTAGATAGGATGGCAGACCTTGCGAGTGACCGTGTATCTCTGCCAAGTCCAGCAGTACTGCAGATGTGCCCCAGAGAGAGGCAGTGCCTAATTCCATATAAATGACTCTCTTGCCTTTCTTTTTCTTTCTTTCTTTCTTTCTTTCTTTCTTTCTTTCTTTCTTTCTTTCTTTCTTTCTTTCTTTCTTTCTTTCTTTCTCTTTCTTTCCTTCCTTCCTTCCTTCTTTCTTTCTCTTTCTTTTTCTAAGACAGGGTCTTGCTATGTGGACCACACTGGCCTTGAACTCAGTATGTAGCCCAGGCTGGTCTCAAACTCACGGAGAGCTTCCTGCCTCAGCTTCCAGAGTGTTGGCATTACAGGCGTGCACCACCATGCCTGGCGACAATGCCACCTTTAGAAGTCACAATACTGGGTCTGCCTGATCTGTCCACATTTACAGTTGAAACCTGATCATGTACTTCGCTTTCCAGGCCCCGAAAGCCCCTCCCCCCCGAATATAAACTCTAAGTACAGGGAAGTCCTTGAGACGAACACATTTTCTTAAAATCAAATTGAAAAGGCCAAACCCACAGCAGGCTGTTTGTAGTAAAATGATTCACATGTTCACATTTAAGACAAATTGAAAACCCGTGCAGGTCATCCAGGGGAGTTCACAGCAAGGCTACTCCCAGTGTAGGTAACTCCAAAAGCGCCTAGATTGTGTATTCTTCAGCATGGCCATTGGAAAAGGCAGTTATTTTTAATACAGAAACTGAGGAGCCAGCTAATTCTGTCCACGGGGTCACTTTTTGAGGAAAGGAAGCCCTGAGAGTTTGCAGCATGGGCTCGGTAAACAGGAATGAATGACCTGTGGACGTGGCTCTGAGCCCAGTACAGATGGGGAATGGGCCCAGAGCAGAACGGAGCAGGTCCCGGGGGAGAAACTGAAAGGCCTGGAGCCAGGTTCCCACTGCCAGGTGTGGCTCTGAGCACCATGTGTCCTCTTAACCCCAGCCTAGAAGAGAGGTTGGGGTTGGGGTTGGCTGTCTTGGGCTGCTATGGCAGTGACATCGTAGTGACATTCTGCCATGGGCTGCCATATAGATGCCTCCCTCCATGTTTGCCATCTCTGTCCTAACCTGTATCTGTCTCTCCTACGTTATAACCTCCAGTGGCCCTAATGGTATTGATTTTTCCTCATGCTGATGTCACAGTGGTCCCATCGCCTTGCTCATGATTGGAGGAAACATGGGTGCGTGGCATATTCTGGCCACTGGGACCAGAAGGAAGGTGTGGAGGGCATCTGGAGACTTCTTCTATTCCTAGAGCAAAAGCAAGAGATGGTCCCTTTCCTGCTCCTGGACTCCTGCAGCCATCTTACCACCACGAGGAGAGCTAGTTTACAACAAAAGGTGAGGAAGACCAAGCTGAGAGAATTACAACCTGAGCCCTGGGCCTGGAGCCACTGTTCCTTTAGACTTCTCACGAGACTGTTCTCTTATTTAAGCCACTTCAGTTGGTGTTTTTGCTTTGCCGTTATGACATCTTAGCTGCTACAAGTGTGCAAAAATTCCTTCCGTTTATTTTCCCCACAGCCATGAGGATTTTGAGTCAAGCGCATGTGAGCTATTCCTGCCTGGTATAATCTGAAAAGAAGGGCTGAGGAGTGAGAGAGGAAAGGGACTCCTTGGCACCTAAAATGGGAAGAATCTTGGAATCAGAATACCTAGAAGGTATTTACAAAAACATAATTTTTTAAAAAGAAAAAAAGCATTGACAACAAAGATAAAGAAAAAAGCATGAACATTTGGACAGAACAGCAGACCCAGAGCAAGGAAGTGCCCTTAGCAAAGAAACGAAAGGAATATACGTGGGAACACAGGCGCAGGTTCCTGGAAAGGCTCTGGCACGCAAAGGGCGATGGGAAGAGATCAAATCTGGGGCTGGGGATTTAGCTCAGTGGTTAGAGTGCTTGCCTAGCAAGCAAAAGGCCCTGAGTTCATCCCCCAGCATTAAAAAAAAAAAAAAAGGAAGTTAACTCTGGTAACCTGAAGTATACACAAATGCCACCACTTCTTTAATTTAGTGATTTCATTTATTCTGGCAAATAAAAAATACGTCCAAGAGCTTTCCTAGGTTCTCTCCTTAGCACCTTCCCTATCTCAGTTTTCTCGGGAACTCTGAATTTTCTTGTCAGTGGGGTCCTGAGAAGCAGGGTCTGTGTCCCTGAAGGGGCCGCTGTCATTTCCGACACCATCATGATGTATGTATTGAGTCACCTCTGGTGTCCCAGGCACTGTCTTACAGATCACTTGAGCTTTCTTCCCCATGCAACACAGCAGGTCAAACTCAGGACCTCACCCCTGCTTGGCAAGCACTCTAACACTGAGCTACAGCCCCACACCATGCTGCATATTTTACTTCTATCTAGTGTGTCTAGCATAGTTCTAGGTGTTTTAAAAGTACCCGTCTTCATTATAAAGTGAGTCTCTGCTCCCGTGAGAGAAACTCTGAGAGACTGCTCACTCCGATGCGACACCAGTGTTGTCCCAGGGTGGAAGGTAAGCCTTTGAATTCAGCTTTTGCTAAAAAGAATGCTCCCCTGCTGCTTGCTTCGCCAGGACAGGAGCTTCCGGAAACCTTCTAAGGCCAAATGACAAGGTGGTGTCTGGCAGCAGGAACTACAGTGACGGTCCTCATCGCAGCCTGAATTCTCTCCACCTGGCATGCTGGGAGCTGAGGGCCACCCTTTCAAATGGGCCCCCTGCACCACCCACCCCAGGTCTGCAGGGGGCTGGGGACTGAACTGGCTCAGAAGCCGCCTCATAGTCAGGCGTGGTGGTGCACACCTGTGATCCCAGTGCTCGGGAAGCTGAGACAGGAGGATCTCTGGGAGTATGAGGCCAGCCTGGGTTACATAGTGAGACTGTGTCTCAAAAAAAAAAAAAAAAAAGGTGGCCTCAGTGGGTCACCTGCAGGCAGAACCCAAAGGGGTCAGGGATTTTCTCCTCTGAAGAAAACAATGCTGATTCCCATAAGATAATACATAAATTACCAAAATTGAGCAAAATCATATGTAATCTACACCTGTATCTATATCTACAAGATAGCATTAAGCCTCCAAATGTCTGGAAATCACAAGCACTTGGGCCTGGGGTCAGGACAGATTGCTGGCACCGCAGTGGGTCATTCTGTGTCACGTCTCACTGGGCGATGGGCCTACATGTCATAGAGCCGGAGCTGCTCCCGCACGTCGCCATCGGACATCTCACCAAACGTCTCCTTGTTGTCCTTCATGAGCTTGAAGATGGCAGCCAGCTGCTCTTTCTGAACTCTGTTGAGAAGAAAGGAGAAGAGGAAAAAGATGCTCTTCAGCCAGTGGCCAGGGAGACAGAGACTGTAGCTTCGGGTGGGGCGTGGGTGGGGGAGGGCCTCTCCTCTCTCCATTCTTCCTGCCCTTGCTTTTCCGTAGAAGAGTAAAACAAGCTGGGTATGGTGGTGCACATCTGTAATCCCGACACTTTGGAGGCTGAGGCAGGAGGATCACCACAAATTCAAGGCCAGCCTGGGCTACATAGTCAGACCCTGTCTCAAAAAAACAAACCGCAGGACAAGTCTCACTTAAAATATAGATACTGGTTTGCTCTAACACACTCCACACTGGGATTCTAAGTTTTAGGTTAACTTTGGAGGTCAAGGGTCCACAAGTATCCCTTAGAGGGCCTACAGTTATGCCTCAGTTTCCCCACGTTGATTGTACATCTTACAGTAAGGGAAGGCAGACGAGAACATGTCCCATTAAGTGGCTTGAGAAACAGGCTAGAAACAGCCCTGGTTTAGAGCAATTAGCCAAAAGTGGAGGAAGAGAAAACATCATGGGCCGGGGAAAGGGAGAGCATATGGATGGGTTCGCAAGACAGCTGGGCGAAGGGGCAAAGGCAGGCTGAGGTCCAGTCTGTGGAGTTTCCCTGCCCAGAGGGCATTTTTCTATTATGCACGAAGATGGACTTCGGCAGGTGGTGGCCATGCCCCTCTTACAGGGGCGAGCGTGGATGAAGACTGGCATTAGGGTTGACTCGGGCTCTGTGACTGCAAACACGCTTTGTTATCTTTATGAGTCTCGGCCACACCATCTGAGCAGTGCAGTACAACTCCCAGAGCAAACACAAAGGGTGGGGTAGGATATGGCCGCAGAAGCCAGGGGACAGTATGGTTTTGTTTGTTCCCCTCTGGCACCCTGCACTTGTCCACATGGCGGGCCCACTGCACCCGGCTCCCTCTCCTTATGCCGGTTCCTCGCTTCTACGGTTCCGCCCGCCACATCACACTACTGGCTTGGCACTTTGAGAGGAGAGAAACCACACTGCAGGCATGGACCTCCCAGCACTTCATGGAGTGAGGCTGGTCTGTGAGGGTTACAGAGGCTGATGCCGCATAGACTTTAACAGTGCTTCTGGGCTGCCAGCATCTGCAACACTCCCTGGAAGCCTGGTCTCAACATCGTGTCTTATGTTTGCCCAACATACTCCTTCACTGTAACCTTCCTCACATCTTCCAGTCCACCACCAAGTGGTGTTCTGTCTGCAGGGACATCTAGAAGTTCAAATACTGAAATCCCAATTCCCAGCCTCCTTTATTTATGAGGTTGGTCGAAAAATACAGTGTATGTTTAAATTTCTAAAAAATTTACTGCAGGGCTGGGGATTTAGCTCAGTGGTTCGAGTGCTTGCTTTGCAAATGCAAGACCCTGAGTTTGATCCCCAGCACCAAAAATACATAAATAAATAAAAAATGTATTACATTAAAAGAAGCACTGCCATTAATCTCCCTCAAAAATATTCCCCCTTAGTTCGAACACACTCTTTTTTGGGGGAGAGGGCAGTGCTGGGGATCTAACTCAGGGCCTTGCACTTGCAAGGCAAGTGCTCTACCACTAAGCTAAATCCCCAACCCTCTGCTTTAAACACACTTATCATTTCTGCCACTTTCCAAAGCAGGTCTGGAAGTCCTCTTTTGTAAGTGTCTTTAGTTACACTGTTGGGGCTGCCTCGAGGCCCTGAATCAATTCCCAGCATTTACCTTCTGTGGTCATTTTGACTTGGGGAAGAGCCGGAAGTTGCATGGCACCAGATCGGGTGAATAAGGTGGAGGAGGACATGCTGTGATGTTTTTGAGATCTTGCCTTTCTGTTGAATGGCACTCAGCAGCAGTACATATTCACCACATTTTTTATTGCACCTCATAAAGGCATTCAGCAGAGAAGACTTCCAGAAGTGGTTCGGAAAGTGGCACAAAGGATGGGACACGTGTGTTCGCAGCGAGGAGGTCGCATCTTGGGGGAGGTGAATGGCAATGGGTCTTCTGTAATGTTTTTAAAATTGAAACATTCACCATAGTTTCGACCGCTCCTCGTGTAGTCAGCTCCCCTGTCTGGAGAAGAGAGTTTGGAAATACCCTACTTTCCAAACAAAGGGGGACCATGAGCTGGAAGGGCGTGTGCTGAGCACCGGGATGGAAGCACTACCCATGAGCACGTGGGCACCTCTCTGAATGAACACAAGTTACCGCACGGAAGTCGCTGTGGCAATTGCGTGTTTTTAACAGGTTGGGCACAAGGCCTCATACTCTGCGGGAGAATAAAAGAGCAGGAAAATGAAAGAGAACTCAAAGTTTAATCGGTTTCAAAGAGACTATTTTAAAAAAAAAACAAAGCAAGCTGAAAAAACACACAGTAACAGAGGTCATCTACTCAAAGTTTATTGGACCAAACGAAGGCTGAGTACAGAGAGCCAAGCCGTCAGCATACATGTGGCCTGCTGCCTACAAGCCAGGTTCAGAAGTTTCCAGACAAACCTGGATAACTACAGTTGGAGGAAGTCACTGCTTCATGTCAGTACGATCCTGGCTTGGACAGGATATAACTATTGCTATTGCATAACATCTGAGTAACATATCTTCTATTTGTTGCGTGTGGCTCTGCGCCACAGGCCTTGGCTGTGTGGTTGTTGCTGCTTTGTTATGCGTTCTGCCTGAAGCCCTGAACCTAAGGAATCCGGCGGGAGGCAAAGGCTGCCGGAAGTCCAAACTCTGGGAGCGGATGTTGGACATTTCTCGGCTTTCCATTAAATGTAAGGATTTTTCTGTAAACTTATTGCTTTAGAAAAAAAATGTTTTAACCAAGACATCTAAGAACTGTAAATTGGTATAGTATAAATGTTGTCAAATATAAAATTCCAAGAAACTATCCTGGGACTGATCTGTTTTTTTCTGGTGAAGTTCTAACTAAATCTATGAAAGCTTCTAGGAAGTGGCATAGCCCAGAAATCTATTTTGAAATAACATTATTAGTATTGCTTCTGCCAGAGCAAAAGTGGAGATTCTGCTGAGTTGATAAGAATGTCAATGAAAAGGCCTCTTTAGCAACAAGAGGGCTGGACCCAAGCCAGATGACAAAGAAATGCAGTGGTAAAGCCAATACTGGCCTCGGCTCTTTGCTGCCCAGTAATCAATATGGCGCCTCTCGTCCCTGGAATGAGCCAGCGAGAGAGAGCGAGAAGCAGGCCCAAGGGAGAGAGTAGCAGTCAGCCATTCCTGACGGAGCTGGCGAGCACCGGGGAGTTTAGCCACATTGGTCTGTCGGTCCTCTAAGTCTCTCATGGTTTGGCTTCAGTGAGGGCAAAAGGAGGAGGGCTGAGATAAATCCTATTCTGATTTAAAAATGTTGGAGCCCCTGAAGTTGGTGTTACCTCGGGTGTATACGGACAGCAAGCCTTGGTGGTAAGAGAAACCCAAGTTCAAAGTTTGACTCATCTCTTAAAACCCTTCTGGTTAACAAAGGGACCCACACAAATGGGGTGATCATCTCCAAACAGGGCAGGGCCAAAGGCACAACCAAGGGTCCCGCCAGCCAAGGGGAAGTCCTGACTGGGGGAAGGGGCCCCGTGTCTCAGAAATTTGCAGGCAGGGACCCCCGGAAGTGCATGGGCTCCTCCCTGGGGGTTTCCGTGTTATCACTCAAGCTTTTAAGATGCCAAAAGGAAAAGCATTCTGGAGGAGGCTAAGGATAACTTCATTATTCTTCAGTTCTGTAAAGAGAAATAGGGAGAAAAAGATAATATATTTTACTCATTCCATCTTACAAGTGCATTGGGAGAGAAAAGGGGGAAACGGGGATAAGGAAAAATGTTTGAAGTTGCAGAAGCCACACTAGGTGCCAGGTTCTCAAACACCTGGCAGTGTCACTTGTCACCTCAAGCAGGACAGTCTCAATGCAAGACTGGCCGGAGCTTGCAGAGATCCTCGTGGACGCCACACTGAGCCTGGTAGCCCCAGGCCACTTCGGGCCGTAGAAGATAGCTGGGCTTTCAAGCTTGCTGATCTTTGGCTGGATGGTTACACTGACGTTTCTGTCACCCTAGATGATTTCTGGCTCCTACTGGCTGGGTTCTGTTCCCTCTGGGGATACTGGCAGGCTACAGGCCCCTCCAGAGGGCTCAAAGAAACGTGTGGCCACCCTTAGGAAGAAATCGGCAGAGCACAAGAATCATCTGATTCTGTCCCTCTGGCGCCCTCTCCTGGAGCACAGAGTCAACCAGCATTTCCAGCCAGAGCTTGGAATTCACACTGGCATGTTGGTTTTAGTTTCCTGGGTTCCTACGTCAGGCAGAAGTATCAGGAGAGCCACCGCATGGCTGTGGTTCCTCCACCTCCTCCTCCCCTTCCCCACTGTGGCACAGGAAACCCTCCTCTAGGTCGCATCCATTTCCAAAAGAGTCAGGAGTGTCCTGTGGACCTTCCCATGCAGGGGCGTGGGCAGCCTGAGCTGGCAGTCCTGGCCTGGTCCGCAAGCTGAGTTCTGCTTTTCCTCTGGGACCAGCAGGTGAGAAGGACTGATGAGCAGGAGTGACAGCCATGCTGTTGCTTTTCCTGCCAAGCTATGAAGCCAGCCAAGCCCTGCCGGCTCCACCAGCTCAGGATGGGGACTGGGTGAGGGAGAGGCCTCCTGCCCTGGCCTGCACTGAGCGGGAGGTAGCACCTCCCAGATAAACTGTGGGGGGAACCCTAGGACACCCTCAGAGGCCATGCCGGGAAGGCGTGTGAACCTCTGTCCAGAGGAGAGCCAAGGAGGTGAGCTGGCTGGGCAGCAGGGTCTTAAGCAGCAGCCGTCTCTAGATTTACAAGCTGAGCATTTTGCCAGGCCCTGGGCAGAAGTGGCTTTTCCACTGAGCAGCCAAGGACAGGGCGCCCAGGTAGGCTCATGGAGAGCTGCCTGACTGCTTCCTGACTGCTGTGCCCTGGAAACTTTCTGAGCTTGCCAGGGCAGGGAACCACTAGAGCATAGGGGCTGAGCAGATACATTTCAGGGGAGCATTTTACCTGTTAGCTAGCTGGTGACTCAGCCCTGTAACCCGAGCAATGGGTACAGAATCAGAAAGAGGCACAGAGTCTGGCAGGGCAGAATGTGATGGGCAAAGAAGAGAGTGCCCTGCTTGCTGGCTTTGGTTCAGTGGTTTGACAATAACATGCATGTTATTTTTCATAGGAAAATTCTAGGGCAGTTCCCCGGACTCAGCTGGGTCCAGAACTGCCTTACAAGCCATATGCTCCCCCAGCCCCCACAGGGGCCATCGTGAAGATAAGAAAACAAAGCCAAACCGACCAGCCTCTGCAACCCCAAGCATTACCATGTAAGGAACAGAAGCCACATGGCCTCAAGAGGGCCCCAGTAGCTCCGCTGGGACCACATGCAGGGGCAGGAGGGAGCAAGCAGATGTCACAGGCATGCGAAGCCAGGGGAACATGCTGGGCGAGGGCAAGGGTGATGGGATGAGCAGGGACTCCACCCTGCCTGTGACCTCCACTGGCTCCTCCTCTGTGCTGTGTGTGAGGAGTTGGGGACTCCTGGGCACTGTCTCCACCCCGCAGAAGAGAAGAGTGTGAACTGTGGTCTGGAGACCACTGAAGCCCCACTGGGAGAGGACCTCCTGGGCGATGGAGGCTCTGCTTCCTTTGAGAATAAGGCAGAGGGACTTTCCTTCCCTGTTTCCAAGGCCCCAGTTCTGAACACGGGTAGTAGTGGCAGTCAGGTCGCAGCCTGGCAGTGGTCTCTCCTATTCTAATGGCCCCTCTGCGCCACTCCGTGCATTGACCTGAGCAGAAGAATAAGGTCATGGCGCTGTCTCAGCCCAGTCCACGAGGGCCTCGAAGGGTGGCAGGTGTGTCAAGGCCTCTATCCTCTCATCCTGGGGATACTATTTTGGGACTTGGGGGCCATCCAGCATCTGCTGTAACTTCTTAGTTCTGCCACTGGTACTCTGAAGCAGCCACAGACCACACGAAAATGAGTGACTGTGTCTGGTCACGCTGGATTTGCACCAGCAGGCAGGGGACAAGATGTGGCCCTGGGCATGGCACTAAGTCCTAGCTCTGATGCTCAGAAGCCTCCTGTCCCACAATTCAGAGCACAGACTGGTCTCAGGGAACACACACCCCACTCCCCGCCACTGTCTAAAGCTACTCTGGTGACCTAAAAAGGCTGCAAGGTGACAACACCCACATTCCTGCAAGGCCCCACACTGTGGGTTTCAGGGATGACAGCTCCCCCTGTTCACACGGGGGCACTAGGACCCTAACCAGCAGGGACTTAACTCGGCCTCCAAGAGCCCCCGGCCCTGGGAATCCCTCGTGCGTGACAAGAATGATCCTGGCTAGGGTGGGAAGGAAAGGCATCCATTGGTTATGAAGGCGGTGAGGAGAAGGGTTCAGACCACGTCGGCAATGGCACTAGGGGACACGTTAGAGACAGTGTGAGGGCGACACCACTAGTCTAAGAAATCAATCTCCTTACCAAAAGGATTTGCAAGAATGTTTGTGGCTCAGGACCTAGGGAAGTTGCTACAGGGAAGTGAGGTCAGAGGTCAGCTCAATCCTGCAATATAA
The DNA here is from genome assembly GCA_004026905.1 of Hystrix cristata. NCBI lineage: Eukaryota > Metazoa > Chordata > Mammalia > Rodentia > Hystricidae > Hystrix > Hystrix cristata. Next base: position 10,491 of record PVJO010005332.1, on the reverse strand, counting down.
AGGCAGCATATGGTGTCACACCGAGAAGCAGCAGCTCCTGGGGGAGGTCTCCTCGCTCCTGCCTGTACCTACACGGCCAACCCCTGAGGCCAGCGCAGGAATCAGGAGAGCCAGGCACCAGGAAGGGAGGCGGGGCCCAAGGGGGCGCCGGGCAGGACGGCTCAGCGTTGGAGGGACTCGGGGAGGCCCCAGGCGTGCTCCCGAGAGGGTGGCCGAGATCTGCGGTCCGTCGATCCGCCTCTGTCTACACCCAGCTGGGCTCACCCGCAGGGGGCGCCCGGGCTCGGAAAAGCACCCAGCTCCGCGGAGACCCGGCTTTCGCCCAGGCTCCAGCCGCCCCGAGCGGCAGCGGCGTGACCCGAGCCCGCGGCCGGCCCGGCGGGGCGGGGCGCGGGCGGCTGCGACGCCTCGGAGCCCGCGGAGCAGAACAGATACGGCGCAACAGGCGGGCGGGCGCGGCTGCCGGCTGGACGCCCCCAAGACCCCCCTCAGTCCCGGTGATGAATTGGCTTTGTCACGGGCTCCATGCGCAAGTGAACAGCGGGCTCTGCTCCGGGTTCTTCCGGCATCTCATTGTTTTTAAGGTAGGGGAGGTTGGGGGGCTGCGGGAAACAGCTCAGTGGTCCCCCTTCCCCCCATCGTCGGTTGCCTCCTCCCAGCGAGTGCCCCACGGCAGCTTCGCCCCGGATAGGGCCTGGCTGGGAGTCCCCAGGACTAGGGAGCCCAGAACTGCACGGGAAGGGTGCGTGGGGGCGTGGCCTCTGGAGCCCCGCCCACCAGACCCCGGCGGCCGACCGAGAGCTGCGCCTACCTCTGCTCCTCCTCCAGTTCTTCTTTGGTCATCATCTTCTTGTACTGGTTCCCTCTCAGCTGCCCCGGGCTGTATTTAAAGGAGAAGCCCTCCCCTGTGAAGAGGAAACCGGTAAGGTTCACGTGGGGATTCAGACCCGCCCCCCTCATTCTCTTTCCTTTTGTTTTGTTTTTCAGACAGGGTCTCGCTAATGTAACCCAGGCTGTCCTCGAACTCATGGCGATCCCCTTCCTCAGTCGCATGACTGCTGGGATTACATCTGCCCCTTCGGTAGTTCTAAAATAAGCACCTTGAGCGGAGGGGCCCCCTGTCAATCAGGGACAGGTGGCCCATGGATAACCCTCCCACCACCTTGGGGACAGCCTCCAGCCTTGAAGAGGCTCCTGTCTCTACTCTCATCCCATCCCTTTCCATGCAACCCTACAGCTCCTTACATCTTGCCCTTGAAACAAACAGGGACATGCAGATGAAATGAGACAGCCAGTTCATCCCCAGTGACATTTCTCTTGCTGGCCAAGTTCAGCAGCCATGCAGCCGACCGTCCCCCCTCCTTGGAGCCAGTTCTTGCCAGGCACGTCTGCAAGGCTTTTCTGTCCTGTCTGGGACCATCCAATCCTGCTGTGCTAAGCAGGAGCAGCCGGCAGACAGGCCAACGAGGCTTCTCTTGGGCCACTCTTGGTGCCAGGCGCTGTGCCCCAGGGACCCTGACCCTCCTCCCAGGCTCCGAGAGGCTGCGGTGTTGGCCAGGCACCTTCTCTCCATCCCTCCCCCTACAGTGCTTAGGAGTCCTCAGTGCACATCTGGCCCACAATGGCATGAATCTGAATAGCTGCAGCCAGACAAGCCAGTCCCTGAGAGCCGACCCCACAGGGCAGATCTCCACATCCAATGATGACTAGCAACAACAGGGCATGTGGCCTGGAGCCAGCACAGGCACTGGGTGCACAGGCCTGAGGGAAAGGCCTGCAGGGCAGCACAGAAGAGCTGAGCATGCTAATGACAGAATCTGCCTAGGGAAGCAGTGCCCTTCGTGTCCCTTAATCAGCAAGTGTCAGGTAGAGCCCTGGGGACTGGGGTTGGCTGGCTTGTCTCAGGTAATTTCCATGAGCCCATTAAAGGACTGGGTGAAGGAAACAGTTGTCCAGATGTCTCCTCCACCCGCCATCAAGTGTTTCCTGCTGCCCCTCCGGTGTCAGGCGGCTCAGACTCCTCCCCACCCATCCCACGGTGGGACCAGCCAGGCATCCCGTAACCCTCCAGCTGGTAGCAGCCACCTATCATCAGATAGGCTGGTGTGGAGCCAGTGTGGTGGTGCATGCCTGTAATCCCAGCACTCTGAGAAGCTGAGGCAGGAGGATCATAAATCCAAACCCATTCTGGGCAATTTACCAACTTAATGAAACCCTAAAAATTTTTTTTAAATTAAAAAGTAAAGAAATAAAAGGGCTGAGAATGTAAGTCAATGCAATGGTCCTGGGTTCAATTCCCAGTATGAAAAAAAAAAAATTAGGGGGGTGGGTGTGGGCTGAAGGAGAGAAAACGGCCTCTTGGTTTAAGGTTCTTTCTGGGCCAAGAGGAAGAAGCTTCTGGATGGATATTTAGAACTCAAACATTCTGCGAGGTGTTTTCCTCTCATTGAAACCCTGGATGGAGGAACAAGCTGGTGGCTTCCTGTGGGCCTCTTGCCCCAGCCAGCCGCCCAGGGCCCAGCTTTCCCTTCAGATGTGGTCACTACATTTGCACAAGGACGAGTTTGCTCTTCCCTCATTCCACATGCTTGGACAGCACAGTTCTAGGCACTGGGGACGAAAGGGTGACTGGAACGTCCAGCGAGCAAAAGGAAGCACTTAACAATGCTCTCTAGACAAGGATAGCAGAGGTGGGTGGCAGGATGCTGAGAGGGAGAAGGGTGGGGACAGCCCCAGCAGGCCAAGTTCCTGGAGCGGCAGAGGACAGCAGGGTGGCCCTGAGCAGAGGATGGGGGGAGGTTGGGAGCCAGGCAGGGGTGCTGGTAGCTCTTCCTCAGGCGGGACAGGAGCCTTGGGGGCAGGGAGCAGAGCCCTGCAGAGGCCTCCCCTGCAGGCTTCACCTGCTAAGTGTAGAGCACCTCAAACCCTGTTCCTCCTGGGTCCCCCAAAACTGGGGCTGCTCAAGTCCAGGGCCCAGCTGGGGCTCTGGGTGCGATCTCGAATGACTCAGGTGTGCTGCCTCAAGCTGCTGCGTCCATCCCGCAGGTCCGAGGGGTGTGGGGTTTGGGTTATCCCAGAGTCCTGAACTGAATGCCACACACCCAGACCAAGCTCGCAGCCACCCTCAGGGCGGGCCTGGACAAAGAACGCCCTGACCTTCAGCATTGGGGTCACTGTGGTGATACATTTTAGAAAAATGAAACAAGAAATTCTGCCTAGTCTAGGCTTCAATTTATGGGACAGATCTGATTAGCCTTGTGTTTTCTGAGGTAGACAGAACAGATTACTCGGGAAGGCTTTAACTCAATCACCCGCAGTGGACCCAGTGATGCAGAGCCCATCCGATTCCGCTGCTGCAGGAGGGGGTGATGGGACAGGCCCCCAGGGAGTGGAGGCTTCCTCTTGCAGTCCACATGAATCCGCCAGCTGCTTAGCAAAGTCTTTTTTTTTTTTAGCAAAGTCATTTTAGCAACACTAATCAATTAGCCCAGGAGGCTGCGCTGCTCGCGCAGGGCAGGGGCCACTCATGCCTCATGCTGAGAGCTGGGCCATCAGCCTCCCTCCCTCTGCTTGGTCTGAGCCGGCAGGAGGCCCAGGAGGTGGGGGCTGCCCCTTTCTACTGCTCCTGCCAGCCTCTAGCTTCCAGCCGCAGCCTCAGCCTTGCTTTGCAAAAGTTGCAAAATATTTTCAAGTATACACAGAAGTACAGAAAGTAGTAAGTCCTCTGTTTACTTGCTGCACATATTTAAGGAGTGTTGACATTTTGCTATTTTTGCTCCAGCTTCTTTTTAAAAGAAATAAAACCCAACAGATCAGCAGGAGCCCCATCCATTTTGTTCCCCCTGTCTGTCCAGGATGGTGTTGGGGGTGCTGACAGTGAGTTCCAGCTCTTGAGGGTCAAGACCCTCTTTGTGTTTTGCTTTGTTTTTGTTGTTCTTTTTGGCATACTGAGGATGGAACCCAGGTCTGGGCACTGAACCACATCCCCAGCCCGTTTTATTTTTTATTTTGAGACTGGGTCTCACTAAGTTGCCCAGGCAGGGAGTGAACTCCTGCCTCAGACTCCCAGAGTGCTGGGATTACAGGCATGCACTACCATGCCTGTTTTCGGGTCTTTTTCTGCAGAGGGCCCTAGCGGTGGCCTGGAGAGGAGGTCAGAGATAGTTGGTGAGAAACGTGAAAGGAACAATGTGGTCACAAGACGGAGTTAAGAGGCGCAGCAGGACACAGACGATCAGGGAGCCCAGCTCACTCACAAAAGGGTCCCTGTGCCTGCACACACTGTGCAGACAGAGGAGTGAGGGCCACAAAGGCCAAGGGGTGGGTGGGCGGGGAGTGAGGGGTGAGCAGGGCTCTGGGCCGGCACCCTTCGGGCCCCTCTCCCTCTCCTCAGGCCACCAGCATAGCGCAGCACCGGTCCAGACCCTCCACCACCGCTCACCGTCCTCATCCTCTGGCTCTGCTGGCGGTGGGCCCTTGTCACCATCTGAGTCCTGCTCCTCTTCCTGCAAGACAAGGACAGGGGTTAGCACTGCAGGCAGAGAGCAGGTGACGGCCAACCCTCACAGACGTCTGTGGAATGTGTGAAATGGGAGGAAGCCAAGTCCCGTCCGGCTCTCCAGAGTGACCACCTTAGGGACACGGTGCAGAAGGTGGGAGGGAGGGACGGCCCCGTGGCCCAGTCTGACCCCGCCCAGCAGCAGCCCCTGTCCTGAGGCCATGGTCAACTGGCCAGCAGGGGCTGCGGCATCAGAGCAAACCCCGGGGCCAAGGAACGCAGAGCTTTACCTGTGCACCCCACGCCCTTGACCTCCCCATGCAGCGCTTGTGCCATTCTGAGAATGGCCCCCGAGGGTCTCCCTTCCCTTGCCGTAGTGAGTAAACAAAGGCAGAAGACAGACACTGGCAGGGATGCCCAGGACCCCACCAGCATTACATGGAGCATGTTCAGATCCCAGGGTCCTTTGCTTCCTGTAATGTCATTTTCTTCTTTCTTTCCCTTCTTTCCTTCCTCCCTTCCTTTCTTTCTCTGGGCTTTCACACTGAGCTATATCACCATTACCAGTTCCTTTAAAACATTTCTTTTTTAAATTTTGAGACAAGTTCTCCCTATGTCACTAAATTGTCCAGAGGGCTTGAACTTGTGATCTTCCTGCCTCGGGCTCCAAGAATACTGGTGTCACCAGAAAGGGTCTGAGGAGGTTCCTGAGGCTGAGATAAGGGACCTACTTACCCTTCTTGTAGGGTGAGTTTGCAGGTTTGCTGACTCCCGTTGTAGGAAGAGTCTGCAGGACTAGTCACTAAAAGGCATGGGAAGGGTTTTATTAGGCAGAAATTAAAAGGTACACACTCAAAGAAAAAGAGTACAGCGGGGAGAGAGAGAGAGAGGGAGGGAGGAGAGAGACAGAAAGAGAGAGAGAGGCATTATTTCCTGGAACTGGGAACATTTTATGCTGGAAACCCCGGGAAAGGCTTGCTGCCGCCAAGAAGGGCCCTGGCCCACATTACAGGGATGAGTCCAGTTTTGTTTTGTTTTGTTTTATGATGAATACTTTAAGCAGTCTTTGAATTCTCTCAGCCTGCTCCTTCATCTCAGGATCAGGTTGTTGCTCTTCACTTTCTCAGGCCAATTCACGGACTTTGAGTATTCTCGAGGAATTCTGGGTGTGCCGGTCTGGAAGGGAAGGCGCCTAGATCGAACCAGGCAGATGGTCTTGGATGACTTCAGCTGGGTCCTGGAAATTGTGGTCTTCTCCAAAGTACAATTTTAGTTGATTTCCTTGGCTCCCTTCTACCTGTCTCTTATGCCTTCTCTTCCTGCCTCAGTGGGCTCACAGGTGCTCAGCACCATGCCTGGCTCACCATGTCATTCTCCCTCCCTGTCTTGGTCAGTGTCCATTTTTCCAAAATCAGAGCTCCGCCTTTTCAGCCTGGTGTCTCCCTCAGCAGATTCAATGAACAGATGGCAGGAGGAGCGGCCCGTCCCACCGAGATGGCCTCAGCGGAGGGAAGTTGCAGGAGCATTGGAGGAGAGGGACACCGGACGGGCCAGCTGGGAGGGGCTGGAGGGCGTGGAGGCCCAGCAGGTTGGAGAGGGCACAGGGGGATAAATTCAGACACCAGCTTTGGGTATGCTGCAGCCTCAGGAGGAGGCTCCCCAACAAACAGGACGAGCTGAGTGAGAGGCCAAGCTCTCCCAAGCCCAGCATGGTCAGGAGCAGCATGTGCTGGGCCTGCGACCCTCAGAGTAAGTAGAAGGAGCGGGCGGAACGTCGGGCTCTTCCCACTCGGCAGTCTGTCCTCAGCACAGACTAGGACCCACCTGAGGGTTAGACACCTCAAGATTTTGCTCAGCCAAGGATCTTTGTGGCTGAGGCGGGGACAGAAAAAGTAGACGCCCAGCTTGTGTAGCAATCCCTCTTCTAAGGTGCTGCCTTCCACATGGACAAAAGTCAGTCAGGATTTTATGCAAGAAATCTGAGTGCAGCAGAAAACAAGACGACTATAAACAACGAGATGTTTATCCATAGAGTTAAATGGAGTCCGGCTAAGCTCTGTGTAGGGGTTCACTCCAGGAGGCTGAGGGAGGAGGATCTCAAATTCAAGCCCAGCCCGGGCAATTTAGGGACTTAGAAAGAACCTATATCAAAATAAAAAATGAGAAGGGCTGGAGATGTAGCTCCACATTGTCAAGAATGATGGGATAAGTGTGTTCAAAGCAAGAGGGAGTTATTTTGAAGGGGATTCATGGCGATGTGTCTTTCATTGTAATATATTTTTCAAATTTAAACATTTACCATAGCTTTTGATCACCTCAAATTGATCAAACATTTATGGCAATTTATGTCAAATAAAAACATTACAGTGCGTAGGATCTGGCACCATGTGACTTCTTTCTTTTTCTCAAAGTCAAAATGACCATGAAAAGTAAAAGTTTTGAATTGATTCAGGACATTGGGGCTGGGGATTTAGCTCAGTGGTTAGAATGCTTGCCTAGGAAGTGGAAGACCCTGAATTCAATCCCTGCCACAAAAAAAATAAAAAAGAAAGAAATGTATTATGAATTGATTCAGGACATTGAGGCAGCCACGACAGTGCAATTAAAGACATCCATGAAAGAAGACTTCCAGAACTGCTTCAAAAAGTGGCAAGAGCAACGGGGTAAGTGTGTTCGAAGCAAGGGGGAGTATTTTTGAGGAATAATGGCAATGTGTCTTTTGCTATAAAAAATTACAAATGTGCGTGCATTCACTGTATTTTTGATCATACCATGTATTCGGCCCACGTGTTCACCAAAATATCAACAAGCTCAGTGCGTTACAGTGACAGGCACCATGTGACAGTGCCAAGAGAGGTGTGGCGTGTGCTGAGGAGAGAAGGGAATGCGCTGTGAGGTGCACAGCCTTGCTGGGCTGGTGCTAAGATGGGGGTGCAAGTGGTGCCCCAAAGCGCAAAGTGTCCGGTGGAAGCTTCTGTTTTTTTTTGTTTGTTTTGTTTTTTTTTGATGCCGGGGATCGAACTCAGGGCCTTCTGCTTGCAAGGCAAGCACTCTAACCACTGAGCTAAATCCCCAGCCCTAGCAGAAGCTTCTGTTAGCAGGGGCTGCTTCTACAGAGGGAGCTTGGGAAGGGCAGCCTTTCTCTCTCATCCCGACATTTCAGTATAATTTGGATTTTTGAATCACATGCATGAGTCCTTTTTTTTTTTTTTTTTTTTGCTACATCCCCAGCCCCTGGTCTCCTTTTTGAGACAGGGTCTTGATATACTGCCCAGGCTGGGCCGGAACTTGCAATCCTCCTGCCTCAGCTACCTGAGTAGTTGAGATTACAGATGAGTCACTTTTAATATAATTTAAAAGCTTAGGAGGGGTCTCTGAACAGTGACATTGGGGCTTTAAAAAATTATTTTCTTCTCTATTCTATGAGAGGGAGGAGAGAATGATTGAGACATAAAAAACAAATATATATTTGGTCTCCACCACAGAGCCCCTAAAGCTCCTACTCTTCCGTGTGACAGGTCTGCTAGGATCATCTTTCGTTCCACTCTGGATTCTGGCCTTGGCTCCGAACACTGACCCCCTGCTTCCCCTGCAGTCCCCTGGGCCCTAAGGTGTCTTCTGTTCTAATGACTCCCAGCCCATGTGACTCCTGTGGGCTCCAGGAGGGGCTGCCCACCAGAAAAACCAAGGACGGAACTTCTAGCCCCAGCCCCATCCTCCAGAGAGGGACAGGGGTGAGGGCGACAATGGAGTTAACAGTTGGTCACAGGGAAGTGAGGGAGAAGCGGGGATGCGTTCACATGGGGTGGGGGGGGGTGCACCAGTCTGCTGTGACAGGAGTTCCTGTGTCCGTGACCCCTCCCGGACCTCACCCTGTGTACCTAGCTGTTCACTGGTCCCCGAACTCTTTATAATAAACCAGTGGCCATAAGCGGGTCTTTCCCAAATCCTGTGAGCCGTCACAGCAAACCAGCCTAAGCAGGGCATCATGCAGGCGAGCAGGGCAGGAGTGGGGTCACCCGGGGATGCTGCTTGTGGGTGCACCCGGCAGTCTCACGGGCCGGACCCCTGACCCTGTGGGCCCTGTGCAGCTCCACTGAGCTGTAGGAGGCTCAGGTGGTCAGCATGGCTAGGCAGTGGTTGGTGTCAAAGCGGAGGCCCACAAAGGGCTGCAGAATGCAGAGAAAAGCAGCCAGTTCTCCTTTAAATGGTGCCCAAACGACAGACAGACAGATAGACATCACTCTAGTCAGGGCTGGGCCTGGGAAATAAGCCCAGCATGAAGACTAGGGAGGAGGCTGATTCTCCTGCAACCTGCAGGGGACACAAAGATAAAAAGGAAAACAATAAACACAGGCACACACACACATCTTAAGGGACTCGAGGCCCAGCGGGGCAGTCAGTGAACAATCCCGCCATCCCAAAGGGGTCCCGCAGGCACCGCCCACATCGACACTCAGCTCCAGGGCTCTAGAGGGCTGTGCTGTGATGGGGTGTGTTTGGAGCCCCAAGGAAGCAGTCCAGGGCCTCACGGCAGGGCGGCTCTGGATTCCTACCATTTCAAAAGGACACCCTCCTCTATCAGGAAGAAGAACTCCTCGCCTGGGTGACCTGCTGGGCTTTTGTAGAAAACAATCTGGCTGTGGTGGTGCACGCCTATAATCCCAGCGCTCAGAGGCTGAGGCAGGAGGATCGCCATGAGTTTGGGGCCAGCCTGGGCTACAGAGTGAGTTCAAGGCCGGTCTGGACTACATTGCAAGATCTTATCTCAGAAAAAAAAGTGTGTGTGAGGGGGACTATACTACTGCTACTACTAGAAAGGATAGCTTGTGTGTGTGTACTGCTGGGGCTGAATCAGGGCCTCACACACGCTAAACACACGCTCTATCACTGAGCTATACTCCCACCCTCGTCACATTTTTTTTTTTAACAAAGTAAAACACCACTGTCTATTATATTTTGCTCTTATTTTATAAAAATGTGTGCATAATAGAAAAATGGCGGGGCTGGAGATTTAGCTCAGTGGTTAGAGCTCAGTGGTTAGCTCAAGGCCCTGAGTTCCATCCCCGGCACCAAAAAAAAAAAGAAAAGAAAAAGAAAAAAAAGTCTAATACCAATGAGAACTGCAGGTGTCAGAAACAGTGCTAATGAAGTGCAGCATGGTGGTGCATGCATGAGATCTCAGCATGCTGGGAGGCTGAAACAGGAGGATCTCGGGTTCAAGGCCAGAGACCTGGTCACAAAAAAAAAAAAAAAAGAAAAGAAAAAAATGCAAAGCTGGCCCCACAGAGATCTGATACAGAACACGAAAGGGTTTAGGTTTCACTCCAGGGCGTAAGGAGCCACAGCCATGGGCAGGATAGGAGCTGCACTTGAAGCACTTTGTGGGGATCCCTGAGAGAGGGGGAAGATAAGAGGCAGGAAGAATTTTGAGGGGAGGATTCCAAATTCAGGATGGAGTCTAGCCTGAACCGAGAGGCTAAAGACACTTGGCAAGCGAGGCCTGGTGGCACACACCTGCAATCCCAACACTCTGGGAGGCCGAGGCAGGAGGATCACAAGTTTGAGCCCATTGAGGGCAACTTTGTGAGTCCCTGTTTCAAAACTGAAAAAGGGCTGGCAACTAGCTCAGTGTGAAGGTTCTGGGTTTAATCCTCAGTAGCAAAAAAAAGAAGAAAAAAGGAGGGGTGGGGAGAAGGAGGAGAAAGAGAAGGAGGAGGTGGAGGAAGAGAGAAGAAGAGGGTCCTAATCCAAGGACCGCTGTCCTTACAAGAGGAAATATGGTGCTCACTTCGGCAGCACATATACTAAAATTGGAATGATACAGAGAAGATTAGCATGGCCCCTGTGCAAAGATGACATGCAAATTTGTGAAGCATTCTATATTTTTCGTGTCAAAAAATGACACAGACAACAGCAAGGTACACTGACGAAAGACAACACAGGACACAGGGACACGGCACCGCGTGCAAGCCAAGGTGAGAGAAGCCGCA
>PVJO010005331.1:0-99849 GCA_004026905.1 Hystrix cristata | reverse complement strand
CAGTATCAGCTGGAGATAGGTGACTCAAACGGGCCACAACCTGACCAAAACTCAACCCTGACCTCCGTGGCTTCATTTCTCCTGTGGTTATGGAGGAGTCTGGGGGCTGCACCTGCAGGCGACTGTTGGTCACGTGAGGTCCTGGCATTGTCGATACCATCGCAGGCACTGCACCTAATGGCACTTGTAGCTGTGTTGGTCCACAGCAACAGTTAATTACAATGTGAACACTGACCTGTTATTGTCAATAAACAATCAATGAATCTACTTCAGCTTATGCCCAGCTTGATAGCTGCTCTCGGCCTCCCCTTCGGCCCACCTCCAGGACACCCCTTGGTTGATGGCCTTACCAGTGGAGCTGCCAACAGCCTGCCCACTGCCCTGGGTCCTGCCCAGCACCCAGCACCATCCTACGCTGCCAAACTAGGCACTGCAAACAGAAATCAGGTGCTGGCACCTTGGCTTCACCCGTGCCAGAGCTCCACTGCTCTGAGACAGAAACAGAGGAGTCCTGTGCCCCAGCCCAGGGGCCAGCCCTGGAGCACAAGCCTACCTCCCTACTCCGAGTCATCCCTGAGGTTTGCGCCAGCAGGGAATGCTGGGCTCCCAGGTCCAAGGCCACTCAGAACATCTGCCCCAGATTCTCTCTTCCCTTTCTGGGAATCCAAATGCATGTACAGAAATGCCTCACTGACACCCGTTAATTCATACAATTAATATACTAATGACAAAAATACTGTAAAAGAAATGCTCTCCACTATGTAGAAAAACAACAGGTTCTTCTTTTGTTGAACTCATTTCTTAGGCTAGCCAAGCTTGCTTTGGGGAAGAGGCGAACACGAACACCAGTTGTTCTTTAATCATAGTTAGAAAATGCTTCCTCATGTTGCCAGGTATTTATAATATTTCTACCCAGAACAGAAGTAAATAAGGAAAATTCATTTAAGGTTAATTTTAAATGTGCAATAAATGGCACACATGAGTGTAGGGGACTTGGCCGAGGAGTAAATGGCTAAAATGCAGGGCAAAAGCATGGAGGCTCTGTGAAGAGTGAATGGTTGAACAAAAAAAAGTTTAGATTAGTGAAACACATTGTGTCTGGCTATTGTCCTTCTGCTTTCCCCAACAAACTGTCTCGCCTTGAGACAGTTCCTTGCTCAAACTTCTTTTCTTCTGTTTTTTAATTTTCCACTGATATTCCAAATAAGAGCCAAAGAGTTCTTGGCTTCAGTGCTACTTCTGAGAGTCTCCCTAATGCTCAGTGATTTCAGCTGAGATAGCCTGTCGGCCTTCTTGGTCTTCAGACTAAGTCTCTTCTCCAGGTAATCATTCTCTACACTGCCATGTTCACATACTGCGACAAGTGGCGCTCAACATGGGACACCTAAAGCAAAATTCAGCATAAAGAATGACCCCCCCCAAAGCCTGGAAAAGGAACAATAATGTGTCCAACTCTTCATCCTGGTAGGTAGACACAGACAGCCATGGCATGTTGTGGCAAGGTCGCAAGTTAGGTCTTTTCAGCCCAGAGGTCTTTTAGCTGCCCAATTGCTAAGAGAGTAGGGGCAATTCATTTGCTTTTCTCTTTGCCCTTTTACTTTCATTTCTTCTACTTTGCCTAAAATATGGATCAAACTTTATCTAAATAGGAAAAACAATTTAAGTAACATTTACAGTATCTCTTAAAAACATCTGAACATAGTTTCTAAACCTCAACTTATTGAATTCTTAGTTATACATCAACAATGCCCTTCGTTCTCACTGGAAGAAAGCCAAAAGGTAAAGGTCTGGGAACAAATGAGACAAAAATTAAGACACTCTTACAGTCCCATAAAAGTTGCATACCTTTGCTACCTTGCATCTTTGCGGGGCCACTAATCAATCTATTCAAGGAAATGAGGCCCCATTAAAAAAGCTTCCTCTTCCTTTCTTGGCTCCCTCCGAAAGCCCCCTTCCACCTCTGACCCCCTGGGAGACCAAGAAAGGTGGCCAAAGTGAGGGAACTCTAAATGACAATACCATGTGCCAAATGGATCTGATTCACAAAACGAAAACAAAATTAAATAAAATAAATAAAGACAACAAAAGTCAAGCCAATAAAGTACACTGAACTGGGGTTTATCTAGAAAATAAAAACCCCTATCAGTATTTTTACAAAGGCTCAAGGATGCCATGGCAAATATACCTGAGAGCATACTCTGATTACAATACCTGCAGCTGCTTTCTTTAACCACAACAATTTTTCCTGTTTTTGTTTTGGGGGGGGTTCTTTTTGAGATTTCCACGAAAAACTGTTTATATGGTTTTTCAGATGACACCTTATCTCAAATGCTTGTGGTTTACATAGCTTAACAGTGAGTTAGTGTGAATCAATTAACAAAAGCAAAAATATCTTTAATTACATGTTTTCACTCAAGCTGTCAGCCACTCAAAATGATATCAAAATTTGGTTTTATAAATATAATGCCTACTGTTGTCTGTATGCAATAATTTAAAAGTTTTATCATTGGTATTCAAAGAATAAACATAAAAATGGGACCAACAATCCTAAAATGGAGAAAAGTATCTTACGAGATAAAATTAAAAAAACACGTTCTCAACTTCAGCATGCCTACCAGTGCCATTAGTGGAAGAGTATACATTCAAGCTTCACTTTTGCTGCCTCTAGAGTCCAATTTGAGTGTAGAAAAATAAATTAATTTCTTTCACAGTCAGAGGCTCACTCGTGAAATTCTGTGCCTGCATGCACTGGGTGCTGGTGGAGAGGGAGATGCATTCCATCCCATTTAGGGTGGCCCAATCTGCCTAGATATTTTGTCTCTGTGCAGAAGCCACAGAACACCCAAGACTCGTTCTAAAGGCAGCAAAACCAATGCAGAGGGAGATAAAACATGTAGCTGCGGTGACCAGACAATGAGCTAAAATAGGAAATTAGACTATAAATACTTCCTATTCAATGTATATGAAAGCAGCTCTCAAGATGCACATAAAACTTCTACTTAAAGGGATTAAGAAAAATTCAGTCATGGGAATGAACCAAAAATAACAAACAAAAATTCTAGGTGTAAGGAAGCAAAGATAGAAAAAAGAAAATCTTTGCCAGCATATTGCCCCAGATAATCTACCAGACATGAATGCCATTTCCTAGACTTATAAGAGCCCATTATTACAAATCTTAGATGACTGATAAATTTACTTTTGGTATTTTTGTTTAATTGACATGCTTAACACATTTCTTTCACACTGAAAATTCTTAGACTACAATTGCTCTTCAGCTGCTTCAGTAAAGATAAGGGTACTTATTCAAGCCCATTTAAAGATTTGTTGGTAGCCAGTCAAATTTAAAATGTAACAATCTGAAAACAAAGGAAAAAAAAGAGACAGAGAAAGGCACTCTAAAATCCAAGTGGCAACTGCCAGGTTTGTCATGGAAAGATTATAGTAAGTAAAATAAAGAAGATATGAAGAAAGCTGTAAGTATAGAGATCTAATTTTAATGTGAGAGGATTTTATATGATAAAGGTTTTGCTCTACTACACAGAGAAATGACCACAAAACTAGAAGGCTACTCTGGATATTCCAATGGTTGGCACCCGTTAGCCTACACATGGTGTTTCCTGGCAAAACAATTTCCATTACATATAGCCACCAATACAATAATAGTTATTGTATTCCTTTATAGCCCTAACACTATAAAAACAGTTGTTAATATTTCTCAATTAAACATTACTCAAATTACGGTACTCAAACAATGAGCCAAACCTTGGATCCCCATCAATCTCACAAAAGAGTGGATGGAAAATTCAGCCCTGAAACAAATTATCTCAGCACTTGAACAGATTAAACAAAAACATTTTCTGGACATTCTAAGTGCAGCTATTATATGGCAGCTACAACAGTGACTACTGTATTTGCCTTAACTCATTCCATTCAAACTGCTCAAACTATGAATAACTATTTCTAACATGTTGCCTTTGAACTGCTCAGCCAACATTAATAAAGAAACCTTGCAGCCATCTGATGCCCTTGAGGCCTTTGGACATGCTGTCTGCTTAGCTGTGATGGCAGTTACCATTCTGTTGCATCACACCTATCCCATTTCACCACTCAGAGTCATGGGAGGAGTCCAGCACATGCTTCACAGTGCTTTTCACACAGATCTTAATAGGGAGATTACTAATCGCCAGGGTGAACTTCAGGCCCAACTTCATAAATTACAAATGGAAGCTCACAATATCATCTTAAAAACCACCTTCATGATATTGCCTAATGGCTCAACCCCCAAAATTAGTTTTCCAGCCTCAACCTTCACATTTGAACTCTTATTACTATTGGAATTATCTTTTTGTTGTTTTTTTCTACATTCCTCAAGGCACTTTGTATGCTTTCTGGCAGAGGCTCCATGATGAGGCTATGATAATCTTCCAGCATCAAGCAAATACCCATCTATACTCTACTCCTCTCTTCCTCCCCATCCCTAAGCCCATAAAATAAAAAGCGGGAAACATGGGGGACTTGACTGAAGAGCAAATGGTTAAACTGTAGGGAAAAAGCATGCAGGCTCTTTGAGGAGTGAAGTTTAGATCAGTGAAGCATATTGTGTCTGGCCATTGTTCTTCCCCTTTCCCCGACAAACTTCCCAGCCTTAAGACAGTTCCTTGCCCAAACTGCTTTTCTTCTGTTTCTTCTCTTCCACTGATA
Source organism: Hystrix cristata (assembly GCA_004026905.1). Lineage (NCBI taxonomy): Eukaryota > Metazoa > Chordata > Mammalia > Rodentia > Hystricidae > Hystrix > Hystrix cristata. Next base: position 95,148 of record PVJO010005331.1, on the reverse strand, counting down.
TTCTAAATAAAAGCCAGAGAGTTCTGGGCTTTGGTGCTACTCCTGGGAGTCTTCCTAATGCTAGGTACTCTCAGTTGAAAAGCCCCTCTGGCCCTCTCGGTTTTAAGACTAAGTCTTATCTCTGAGGAGTCTTTCATTCTCATGCCACAAAGGACATGCACCATGACACATGGGAGAAAAGGGAGGTTTAGAATGAGATATGATTACCACACCCCTTTCTAAGAAAAAGTCCTGTTACAGAGGTAAGATTCTGTCTAAATTTGGTAGCAAAATTAAAATGATCTGATTCATTTTGTTGAAGAGGCTTAAGTAAAACTGACCAAGTTCACCCACTCTAAAGCTTAAAATATGCAATTCTAAGAACATGTAGTTGGAGACAAAATTGCATTTTATTTTCATCACTCTTAAGAACGGAAACTGATGCTCCCTGAAGGAATGTAAAGGGTTTTTTGCCATGGCTTTTCCCAGTGCCTACATACCCTCCACTTCCAGAACTCAGCCTGTGGGGAAGGTGGCAGAGCGAGAGGCTCAGGACAGGTCTGGCTGCTTCAGGCTGGGTTCCCACGTTCAGCTCACTTGCACCTGGGGAGCAGATATACTGATCAACTAAGAGGCGAAATCAGACCTATCGATCAAGTTTAAAGACAAACAATGGACTCAAGATGCTGCAATGGTATATGCTGCTGGAATAATAAAACCGTAAGCCAGAAAAACACCTAGGATTAAATGTACAAAAAACAAGATTAAAAATGAAAATTATGCTCCAGATTCAGAGGTAAGTAAGGGATGGAATTTCAAGTATAGAACAAAAAAGAAAAGGGAGTGGAAAAGAAGAGATGGTCAATTTAAAGGCTAAGTCCACATTTTCTAAAGTAGGTTTGGAGTTTACCTCAAGAAAAAATAGTCATTTATAGACAAATAATGAAATCCAAGATTTTCATACAGTGCATTAATTTCTCTTCTAATACAGAAAGAAACAGTTAAAAGCCATCTACAGTAAACACGAACTAAAGGAAAGGGTTGATGGAGCAGGCAGCATCCATGATGAACAGGAGAGAGGTGGGGACCCGGATGTGACAGCAGGGTGGGTGGTAGTGGTGGCATCTGTAATGTGCAGGAGAAGAGAGGACTTAGAGGAGGAGGCTAGCTTGATGGACGTAGTGGCATCTGTGACATTCAGGGGGAGGTGAGGCCCTGGTAGTGGTGATGGATGTACCACCTGTACTGTGCAAGAGAGAGGTGGGGACCTGGAGGTGGCAACAGAGTGGATGGTGGAGGTGGCATACAGTGCACAAAAGTGATAAGCATCCAGAGATGGCAGCAGGGTGCACTTGGATCCACCTGTGCAGAGTGCCAGGCTGCTCATAATCCGGTCCCTGAGACCAGCAGGCCTGTCCTGACTAGACCTCCAGTGCTACATCAACAACCCAGGGCCTTGTGCCCTCCTGTGCACTGAAGCTTCAGCCCCCACCCACTATGGTACCTCATCTGCACTAGCCCAACCTCCAGTCCCACTAGAGGGTCTGCCAGGGCCCAGATGGTTATCTGCAGTTAGGACCCTGGGCTTTCCCTAAGAAATTCTTGTTCCTAGTCCCTCTCCAGTATATCTTACAGAGGCTACACATGGTGCTGTGAGTGCTGTATCCATACAGGAGGCCCTATATAGACCCAAGCAACACACCTGGCAGGTTGTGCACTCCAGACTTCACCCTCCTAGTGAAGAAAGTCTCACTTTTCTTCCTCAGATCCACGCAGGCCACACAGCGATAATGATGTTCTTCAATCAAACTGAAAAGCCAAAGCTGTAAAAGCAAACACATTCAGAAATGCATCTCTTTTAACGGTGGTATTTAGAAATAAGGGGAATAAAAATCTGAAGAGAACCTGGTTCAGAGTGGACAAGTGACAAGAAATGTGTCCCTTGCCATCCTCTAGAGATGTGGCTTTAGCTGTTCTCCTATCCCAGTGACTGCCCTTTCCCAGGAGATGCCAAGACCTTGGAGCACTTATCAGGATATGCAGTCAGCCCAGAGCACAGGTGCAGTAACCTTGGTTACAAAGGTCTCTTCGAGATGCCCACCTGCTAGGTCCCCAAGGCTCATGCCCAGACTCCTCCACCCTACAGATACTGCCTCAAGCCAGGAGCACTTCTGACCAGGCTGCCGAGCTTTGAGGCAAAGAGTAACAGCAATTGTGTTTGTCAAAAAAATTAGTTTCCAAATGTATAACCCTGCTTTGTGAAATAAGCCTAAAATGCTGCAGAAAAAAACTTTTCAACAGGATAAACATCTTCAGTTTTCAAAAATATTTAAAGCTGATATTAATGATCACAGGAGTGGTTTTCAACTTTTGCTACACTGCAGTCATACATGGAGCTCCTGGAACAGGCAGATTACCAGAGTCAGGGAGCCAGGTGCTGGATCACCCCACCCTGGTCCACATCGTGGCCCTGCGATGCACAAGCCGTAGTGTCACCGCACACCGAGGTGACTGATCTCTTCAAATCACAGGAACATTCAAAATAATATCGAAACGAAGGCTGCGGTGCACAGGTCCACCTACAGCAAGCTTTACAAACTAGGAGGTAATTCTGTAGCTCTCACCTGCCCGTCAGCACTCCCTGTGACAAGCTGCTTCCTGTCCTCATCCAGGAGCAAACTCAGGAGGGGATACGCTATGGGAAGGAGCAGAAGCAGTTAGACCCCTCGGCAGGCCGCAGTCAGCAGCTTTACCGACAGTGCTTCCTTCTGTTAATTAGGGACGATTCGGAAATCATGTCCTCTTAACTGGGGCCAAAAGTACATGAAAAAATGTTCGACATCGCCAGCCACCAGAAAAACGCAAATTAAAACTACTTTGAGATTCCATCTCTCCCCAGTCAGAATGGCTATCATCAAGGATACAAAAAAAAAAATATTAGCAAAGATGTTAGGAAAAATGAACCTTCCTATATTATTGGTGAGGATGTAATTTAATACAACCACTACAGAAATGAGCATGGAGATTCCTCAAAAGACTAAACATAGAAATACTATTTGCTCAGATCTACCACTCCTAGACAAATTCCCAAGAGATTTAAGGAATGCACATCCTAAAGATACATGCATAACTTTATTTAAGCAGTACAATCCACAACAGCTAAGCTGTGAAAAAAGCGTAGATGGCCATCAACAGATGGATGGATTAAAACATGTGACATATACATATAAATATATAGATATATACATATATCTCTTGAGATGACTATTACTTAGCTACAAAGAAGAATGAAATTTTGTCATCTGCAGGAAAATGGATGGAGAACTGGAAATCATCGTGTTCAGTGAAATTAACCAACTCAGAAAGTTAGATTTCACATGATTTCTCTTATATGAGAAACTTTAAAAATACATACAGACATACATAAAATAAAGGAGAAAGGACAGGATACCAGAAGATAGACTTCTGGAGACAGAAAGGGGACAGCCAGAGATGGGAGGATAAACAAAAGAAGGCAAGAAGATTGAAATTCATTAAGATATGTTGATTGCATGTTTCAATTTCCCAAAATAAATACCATCATCATGTAATACTAGCATGTGCTAATAAAATACTTTTTAAATTGTTGCCTAGAATGTCAAATGTCAATGTGTTAAACTTAACACTAACTTGTCAAGAATTAGAAGAACTAGATAAATGCATATTTTAAAACATTATATGTCCAAAAAAAGAAACAAGTTGTGGTATGTGCCTGTAACCACTCCCCAAGATGGTTGTAAATTGCATGAACTGCAAACATGTCCTAATAAATTTTTAAACATTATACCATTTTATTAAATAAATAAAAATGTTATATGTCCAAATAAGCTATAAATGACAACAAAAATCAACTTTATCATGATGTTCTTGAGAGTCAAATAATAACTCTATATAGTGAATTCCAGGACAATACTTCCAACATACTTGGCTTATCGCAGATTGGTAAATGTATTCAAGTTACTAGAATACCATATTCTACACATGAATAAACTGACCACAGGGAGAATGTAGAATCTTCAGGAAAATATAACAGTAACTCTACCAAGTTACCAAATTATCTGCATATTCTTTAAATAGCATTTTCAAGTCTCTCATCTTGGGAGATTACTACCTTACGCTACCTTCTAGTCCCTTCCCCAGGAACACACTGTGCACAGATGTCCTCTGTCCACACACTGTGCAAGCCTGGCACCAGGACAGCAGCCAGGAGACGCTAGGAGGAACACACAGGGGGCTGGCAGTGAGATGTGCTCCTGGGACATCACAACCAGGTCCCTCCTGTGGGAAGGAGACCCACCCACAGAAATCTCTCACACTGCCTAACAGATGGGACCCACATCTCTGAGATCACGTGTTGGATTCATTTACCTCTAAAGACAGCTTGAGGAAAGCACAGTTACCACAGAATTCAGGAGCTGGGCAGATGCTTCCAGCCTAACCACTCCGGCATGCTGGCCTCTCTTCACTGCACACCGGCCTCAGGATGAGGGGCGGGGGCACAGAGCCACGGTTCTGAGTCTTGTCTGTTTGGGAGAGTAGAGGGCTCCCATGGCTAGGCACTTCGCCTGACAGCCAATATGCTTCATTCAATTCTATGAGACAGAGAAGCTCAGACCCCAGGCATATATTTAAGTCAAAAACTCTAAGGATATTGTTCTTCTGTGATATTACTGCAGGAAAATGGATGGAACTGGAGATCATCATACTATGTAAAATAAGCCAGACTAGAAAAGACAAATACTCCATGTTTTCTCCTATGTGGAATATAAACAAACAAACAAACAACAACGACAACAACAACAACAAAACCCCAGAAGGTAGTGTATTTAATTATATTATGAGTGAGTCAGCCAGCTAGATAAGGTTTGGGAAGGGCTGAGATAAAATTGGGTAGTCTTCCATATCAATGAAAATTTAAATTTAAGTAAAAATAGCAAACTAGGACTTTGGATTAGGAACAACCATTCCTCAGGCAACATGAAATGTGCTCCCTCTATCCTAAAAGGAAAATATGGCCATCCCCACTAAGTTCCTAAGTTCTAAAGAAATTACAATGCAAAATAACCAGTTCTTTCAAACATTCCAGTTTACTATAAAAGAACTATGTAAAGAAATAGTGAGCCTAAGTTCCAACTGGTCATTTCTTTAACTTCACAGGGCCACCCCTAATAGGTGACCACTAAATGATTAAGCAATTCCTATGCCCTGTTTACCTATAAATGACTGTAAATCAAGTGGCCATGCAGCCACCCAATTCAGGACCCCTTCTAAAAGTCCAGGAGCTATTCTTCCTCTTATTTTCAATTAAAAACTCTCCTAAACTCCTCCTGTGGTTCACGACTTCATTCCTCAACATTCACAAAACCATGAATGGTATCAATAGAATGATGATGGAAGTAGAAAGGGGATTCTCAGAGGGAAAAGGAAATGAGGAGGGGAAGGCAAGGTGGTTAACTATGTGATTGTGAAAAAGATCAAAGTATGTTACATGCATGTAAAAACCTATCCAAATGAAAACCATTAGTCTGTAAAACTAACACGCACTAGTAAAAATCTTCAAGGATTCAGTCTACTCAGTATGTGAGGAGGATCACGGCACAGCTTCATCTGTGGGCTAGCAAATGAATGGTGAAGATTAGGTTATAGAAAGGCTATTAGGTACACAGTAGAAAAGTTTTAAATTTACCTGTTAAAATGGATGAACTGAACATTAATGATCCCATAAAATGGTCCCAGACCTTTAAGCAAACAGACATTCCTTTAGAGAAGGTAAACATGTTTCTATTATTGCTGTACCTTGAACTAAATTCTATCAAATTATACATTAATCTATGTGAATGATTATAAAAAAGAAAATTATGCATTAAAAACAATAGAAATTCAATAAAAGATATCAGAATCATGAAGGAAAAAAATCTTGTACTCCAGAGAAAACAAACTTTGGGTCTGACAGTATTAAAAGCAAAAACCTACAACAAAGTTAGAAATGACTCTACATATGTACTCAACACTGCAGAGGGGAGGAAGCGAATGAGTCTGAGCTCACCCCAGGGACCAGCCCAGAATTCTGCAGGCAGAACAGCTCCTCTCAGAGAAGACCCTGACTGCACAGAGAGCTCACCACTATGGCGCGTCCTGACCATACAGAGAGCTCAGTCCTACAGAGCATCCCGACTGTGCAGTGAGCTCCTCCCTACAGAGCATCCCGACTGTGCAGTGAGCTCCTCCCTACAGAGCATCCCGACTGTGCAGTGAGCTCCTCCCTACAGAGCATCCCGACTGTGCAGTGAGCTCCTCCCTACAGAGCATCCTGACTGTGCAGTGAACTCCTCCCCACAGAGCATCCTGACCGTGCAGTGAGCTCCTCCCTACAGAGCATCCCAACTCTATATGGAGCTCTTCCCTATACAGCATTCTGACTGGACACTGAGCTCATCCCTATAGAGCATTCTGACTGTACAAGGAGTTCATCTGCAGGGCTTCTTCTTCTTTTTTTTTTTAACAGAATGATACTACTTTATTTATGTATTTTTTAAATTTTATTTTAATGGTACATTTTAGATGTACACAGTGATAACATTCATCATAGGGGATGTGTACCTGTACATGATATACCTTGCTGCTTCTTTTTTCCCATTCCCCTCCCTTCACCCCCTCCTCCCTCCTTATTTACAAAAGCTTTGTTTCCATTTTTTCCTTCCATTTCTTATTTCTCTTAACTGTCATTGAACTCATCTTTAGGGCCATGTCCTCCTGTGACCTTCACTTATATTTGCAGTAGACACACTATTTCCCCTGTGGCAAGTAAAAACCAATGTCTTTTCAAAAGATCAACTCCGTTTATTCTCACCAATATCAAAAGCAAGGGCACTGTTTTGTCCATTTAAGATACAGTAAAACTTTGGGTTGCAAGTAACTTGCTCTGCAAGTATTCGGCAAGACAAGCAAAAATTTCCAATAAATTTTAACTTGATAAACAAGTGATGGGTTGCAATACAAGTTGTATATGACAACAAATGTCACTGATCACAACTGAGTCAATGGTTCTCTCTCACTGTGAGATCATGCATGAATCTCCCAACAGCAAGAGATTACAGAGGAAATCTCATCTGCAGAGGAGGAGGAGAAAAAGGTGGAGGAATCTAAACAGTACAAAATTTTTTAGAAAAGCACCACCCAAATAGGGCTGTAGCAGTGCGAGCAATGAATTTGTTTAATGACTTCCATGTCACATTTCCACAAAATCCTTAAAAGGAGGTAAAAGCAAGTGTCATTGGATAGGTTCCTTGTTTAATGGTTGTATGAAAAAAGAAGACTCCATTGAGCCAACAGATAGCAGTGATTCTGTTAGTGATATACAATACTTTGATATACAAGTGCTTTGGATTACATGAATGTTTCTGGAATGAATTATGCTAATAAACCGATGTTTCACTTATGGAAAATTGAGAAAGAAAGTTGTGTGCCCAATACTGTCCATCGGTGGTATAGCTGGGATTCAAGCCTCCGTGCCACTTCCAGCATGGGGAAAATCAATGTCTTTCACTTTTAAACCAGCTTGCATCAAGCAGGTATTTTGAACTAACCAAGGTATATACTTGCACAATTTCTCTCTTCTGATGTGCATTCATTACCCCTAACTTTTCTCTTCAGAAATTATATATAAACATCCTTCCTCTCTCAGTAAAATCATATTATCTGTTAACTTGGGGTTGATGGGAAGTAAATTTGTACTTTATTTCCTTCTAAAACACGGTTTACTTCTGATTAATTCCTCCAATACGGGACACTGGTTCTTCTGCTCTTGGTTATTAGGAAATCCTGTGGCTATAAACTAGTAATTCAGCTCTCTCAAGATCCTGGATGAGGGGAGAATCCCTGCAGTCCATGAAGCCCATGTGGGAATGCCAGAAGCCCAGAGCTGTACTGTTGAGAATCTCAGCTCAGCTCCTAATCCTCCCCAGAACATTAAGACTCCATTTTGGTTTGAAAATTTAGGATAATGACCTTTGTACATAAGTGTGGCAGAAATAAACCCATATACATGGCAGTGACTGTCAAACAGCTCTGCATTCATGTGTTCATAGGCCTTTTTCAGGTTCTGAGAATTACCCTTACCTTAAAGCTTCGGTCTTCAGAAACTGAAATGAGCATGTGTGCTTGCCAAGGACAAAATTCCATGACAGTCACTGGGCCGTGATGGCCCTCCAGCTCCACCAGCACAGAATGACCCTAGAAGAAGTCGTAAAGATTACTAAGGGAATTTTCTGGAGTTATTTCCATCAAAAAATCACACACACACACACACACATACACACACACACACACACACTGCATTTCCAGTTCTGTTGAAATAACTACTTACAAGTCCCCTCTTCCAAATGTGGAACTACTGTATCCCTCTACAAACCCAGATGCTAAATTTCCAAGATGCCAAACCTAAGGGATGCACATGCAGTCACCCCACAGTTAGCAACCACAGAAGATAAAAACCAACCAGAGCTCACCCTGCACACAATGGGAAGCTGTATCCTCACGATTTGAGGGCTTCTTATAGTTTCCACATCTAGCATCCTGTTGTGAGGCTGCTTTATGCTTCGGGACTCCTCCAAAGGCTCCCATGGACAGGGTAGGGATAGGCACTAAAGTTTTCACTCTCTAATGTCCCTCTCAGTATGATTCTCCCTGTCTCTGCCTCTCTTTGTCTCTGGGCATCTTTCTTATTCTCTGTCTCTCTCTTTCTTATCTCTGTTTCTGTCTCTGTTTCTGTGTCTATGGCTGCCTCTATCTCCATCTGTCTCCCTGTCTTTGTCTCTCTGTCTCTGCTCCTGTTTGTCTCTGTCTATATCACTTCCTCTGTCTGTCTTTCCCTCTCTCCATCCATCTATCCATCAGATTGTCTCTATTCTACCTTCCCTCTCCTTCAGTATCTATTCTATATTAGAAAGTGACTAAAATATAAGAAGCAGCTACTCCAGAGTTCTCATCTCCAAAAATCCTGAAACTTCTCACAATGAGGGCAGCACACAGAAGCTAATGTCACCAGCTCAAACTCCCTACCAAGAGCTAAGAACTGGAGCCGTACAAGGCCAGGGCTCCTGAGTATCGCAGCTGCCCCACAGCCTGTCCTGTGGGGCCAGAATTGAGGGATGGGCTCTGTCCCTGCACTTTATACCCCTCTTGGTAGACAAGTGAAATACCAATACCACAAAGGAGGTGGAGAGACAGCAAGAGATTCAACTTACAGAGAGACACTGGACTCTGAAGACTGTTTAATTAAAGAGAACAAAATGTTGATGAACAGAATTTAGAAATATGCACTGTGTAACACAAAGTCCATGGATCAGAATACAGTTACTTTGGAGACTATTAAAAAGAGCAGATTCCTATTCCCTCCAAGTTCTTTGAAGTGAAGTTACTCAATTCTCTACAAATAACAACATATCCTGGGAAATAGTCTAAGTTGTTACATTTTAAGATGTTTTAACAGTAGTTTAACCGGAAGTATTTCATCTCCACTGGAAATCTTTCAAAGCCAATCTGACGGACAGTTTCTGGAGTGCTCTGATGAAGGCAGATGAACACTTAAGGCGTACTCCCTGGACACTTGGGGCTTAGCCAGCTTGACCATGACCACCGCACTGTCCCCTCAATACATTCTCCACGTCACCTACTCGTGGCAGTCCCTACCACGCTGTCCCCTCAGTACATTCTCCACGTCACCTGCTCGTGGCAGGCCCCACCGCGCTGTCCCCTCAGTACATTCTCCACGTCACCTGCTCGTGGCAGGCCCCACCGCGCTGTCCCCTCAGTACATTCTCCACGTCACCTGCTCGTGGCAGGCCCCACCGCGCTGTCCCCTCAGTACATTCTCCACGTCACCTGCTCGTGGCAGGCCCCACCGTGCTGTCCCCTCAGTACATTCTCCACGTCACCTGCTCGTGGCAGGCCCCACCGCGCTGTCCCCTCAGCACATTCTCCACGTCACCTACTCGTGGCAGGCCCCACCGCACTGTCCCCTCAGTATGTTCTCACGTGTCACATACTTGCAGCATGGTCCCTCACTGGACAGCCCACTCACCCATGTCCACTACACTGACCCCCTCAGGGCATTCTCACATGTCACAGGCTTGGGGCTAGTTTCCTGACTGGAAAACACACTCACCCATGTCCATTACTCTGTCCCCTTGGTGCATTCACCATGTGACCCACTAGTCAGTTGTCCCTTGACTGGACAGCACACTCACCTGCATGCACTACACTGTTTCCTCAGTATATTCTCATATATCACACATCTGTGCTTGTTCCCTGACTGGAAAGCACACTAACCTATGTCCACTACGCTGTTTCCTCAGTAACTTCTCTAATGTCACACACTCATGATATGCCTTGACTAGACAGCACTGATCTGTGTCCACTACACTGTCCACTTCGCATCTTCTCACTTCTCCATCCATGTGGCTTTTTCCCTGACTGGACAGCCCACTCACCTCATCCACTGCACTGTCCCCTCAGTAGGGTCTCCTGTGTCACATGCTCATAGCTTGTTCCCTTAACAGACAGCCACACACACATCCACTACACTGTTCCCTGAGAATCTTCTCACATCTCACACACTCATGGCTGCTCAATGACTGGAAAGTTCACTGACCCATGTCAAAGGTGCTGCCCAATCGGCAACGTCACCCATGTCACAGGTTTGTGGCTTGTTCCCTCATGGGACAGGCCACTCACCTGTATCTACTACGCTGTCCCCACAGTTTCTCACACCTCACACACTCGTGAACTGTACTCTAACTGGACAGCCCACTTGCTTGTGTCCACTACATTGTCTCCTCAGCATCTTCTGACATCCTGCACCACACTGGCTTGTTCCCTAACTGGACAGGCCACTCGCTCATGTCCACTATGCTGTCCCCTTGATACCAGATGCTTGTAGTTTGTTTCCTGCTTGGATACACCACTTTCCCATTACACCATGCTGACCTCTCAGTATCCTCGCACAACTCACACAACTGCCCTTTCAGTATCCTCTCACAACTCACATGCTTATGGCTTTTCCCCTCACTGGTAGCCCCCTCACCTGTATCCACTACACTGTCCTCTTGGTACTGTCTCCTGTGTTACAGGCACGTAGCTTTTCCCCTCACTGGCAGCCCACTTGCATGTGTCCCCTCTGTGTTCCCTCGGTACTTCCTCCCATGTCACATCCCAGTGCTAAGCCAGCACAGGTTGTCCCAGGCCAGCTGTCAGTCAGGCTAGCTTCTGAGGTCTCACCTTTCATTTGCAAGGACTCTGAGGTGTGTAGCTGAGACCTAACCCTCTCTTTGTCATTTTCCTTCTGTGGACTCTTCATTCTCCTTCAACTGCTAATAGTCTCAAGTATCTCCCTAATTCATTTTTGGCTTTCCTTTCTTCTAACATAACGCTATCAGTTCCTCTCATTTTGGTGATTCTTTTCTATACTGCCCTCATGCCACTCATTCATCTATCACAAGATGTTTGCACTAACATCATCTCACGTATCTGGAGCTCAATCACCAACTTATCCTGCGGGCTTCAGCAGACAGTTCAATGGGAAACTCAAGCCCTCTACCAACCTGCACGACACACGCAACCCAACTGTGGCTGACAAGAAGTGGCTGACTTTTCTTCATGGGAACCTCAATTTGACAATGAGCCCAAATGCTGCAGTAAACAGAGATGACTTCTGTTTTCCTGCACTAATCTGTAAACAGAAGCCAGGACCCAGGCAGTGCATAATCTCCACACTACAACTAAGCAGACATGACTTTAGGGAAACAAAGTCCTCCTTCACACTCCGCCGGGTCCCACCCTATGCTCTGACCCCTGACCTTACTCTACCACAGGTCAAGCAGCTGCAGACAGATACTGGATTTAAAATCAACCTAAAAGATCTTTACATTTACTTAAACTAGTTTCAATTACAAAATAAGTGAGAAGTGTGGTTCTTGGTGGGGCCAAGAATTTTGGGAGGAAGGGAAGAAGCGCTGCCTTCAGACGACTGTGGGGGTCCCTAGAGCAAAGAATGTGAGCAAGGAAGGCTCATTCAACATGTTGCTAAGGCCATCCCTGATGGCCAGGTTTCCTGTAAAGTTCTCGTGACTTTTTTATACAAGCTGCATTGTTTCCAGTATCCCTCCAAATGCAAAATAAAGATATGTTTTCATTTTTTCCCGAACATCTTTCTATAAAACTCTCATTGTAAAAGGAGAGCAGAAAAAGAAAAACAAGGGCAAGATCTCAGCACTGAGAGACCCCATCACCTCTGCACTCTACTGAGCTTGCTGAGTTTGCTAAATCTTACCTTCACATCCAGCACGAATATTTTGTTTCCAGAACCGACAGCAACAACACGATCATCTGGACTAAATCTTAAACACAGCACTTTCCCCAGAAGGGTGCTCATGACAGTCCCTCGAGGAAGCAGCCCTAGAGGGGGTTTCAGACATTAGTTTCATCAAACTCTCAAGATATCATATCATGAGAAAAGAGCTAACACTGCAGTTCTGTACTATCTGGTTGCACAGGAAGTTTTAATGTACTCAAACACAATTTTGGTTCCATTTTTATTTTGGCAATGCTAGGGATTAAACCTAGGCCTCAGACATGCTCAGTGGTAGGGCAGGTGCCCTACCATTGAGCTACATCATCCACAGTCCTTTTTATTTTAAGACAGGGTCTCACTAAATTATCCAGGCTGGGCTAGAACTTGCAATGCTCTTCCCTTAGCATCCCAGGTAACTCAGATTAGAGGCATGCGACACCATGCCCTAATGATTTTGGTTCCTTCAGAGTATCTATACCAGTGAACATTAATGATTCTTCAAAAGCTTTCAGAACCCATGATCTGGCTATAGGAAGGCAGCTTGGTATCATCAAGCACAGGTCTCTTCTGCCAGGCTGCAGGAACCCAGGGCACACTGAACAGACTGAACTGTGTGCCCCAGTCCTTCTCTCTACATCCACCCCACATCCTGCTGCATGAGCTGCTCTTGCCATGTTGGGTAGGCAGAGGGACAGTGTGCCTTCAGAGCCACAGCCTCTGGGGCTCTGCACCCCCATGAGGACATCTCCAACCCAGCCTAATCGTCCCACGGTGACGACAATAAGCATATGGAGCAAAACTGGCCCAGATGACCTGCAGCTCTGACTGGAACATGGCCAGCTGCCCAAAACATGTGGGCAGAGGATAAGGCTCCTATTGCAGCAGCCAACAAGGTCCCAGAAAGGAGCACATGTGTGTGTCTCACAGAACATGGCTGTGGCCAAATTCTATGGGCTTGCGCCATGGCTCTTATACCATACCAGCCTCTTTCCTAGAACTGAGAAGAGCCACTAGCCAAAGAAAGGCCTCTGCTCTCATGGAACTCTCTTAACAGACCAGGTGGGCAAGAGACACAGTCAGGATAGGGAGGCACACGAGTTCCCTAAACTGCTCAAAGGAAGCATGTGCGTGGGGAGAGGCCAACAGGAGGGGATCAGGTGCTAGGTGGTACCAAGAAGGGCCATGGCAAGAAGTCATTTGGGCCTAGATGTGAAAGGTAGGACAGAACCAGCAGTTACTCTAAGATGGAAGTTCCAGCAGGACCAGCCTGCACTGTCCCCAGGCTGGGTGTGGCCTGCAGTTTGAGGGCACTACCCCAGGCCCTGAAGGCTTTAAGCAGAGGCACTATACAAGCAGCTTGACTTTTAAAGGGCCCTCAGGCTACTGGTTTGAAAAAAAAAATGGCAGCATGGAGAGGTGGAGCAGAAGAGAGGCGGTGAGAAACCAGTACAAGATTCAGGGTGAGCAGAGAGAGGCAGTGAAAGGACAGTGCAAGATTCAAAGACGGATTTAGTGGCTGTAGCCTGGATACAGCTTGGGAAGTGTGAGAAACGTCCAGACACTAGACATGGTGATAAGGCAGAGGAGATGGAACTTGTCGTGAATGGGATGTGGGAAGAGGCAAGGACAACCTCATGGTTCTGACCTGACCACCAGGCAGGCCAGAGCCATGGTGAGCCCAACTGGGAAGGCAGGTAGAGAAGAGATTGTATAAGGACAGAGATCAGCCCCAGAAGCTTGTAATGCTCTTCAACAACAGGAGAAATGTCCAGGAGTCCCCCAGGGGCAGAATCAGGAGAGAAGGCCTAACTACCAGCATGTGAACACTGTCACTATCCAGTGGTCCATGTAAAATCATCAAAGGGAGATCTTGATGGGAAAAAGAAAAGCTTATATCCAGGCTTAGAGAATGAGGAAGCCACCACGGAAACCAGGAGCAAGTAGCCATCAGACTCAGAGGGCTGAGAACTGACCAGCCACAGTTCAGTGGAGGTGGCAGCTACTCTCAGCTGTCCAAGTCAAGCCCAGGTCAAGAAACACTGTGGATTCATCAGTCCTCCACCACTGTGCAAGCAGAGGGTGTGGCTCCTGCCCTTGGGCTTGGGGACTCTAGCTCTCCAGCCGCATAATAAGAGCTCCAGTTTCTCTCTTGTTCATTTGTGCTTCCAGGAGATATGAACCCACATAAAGAGTTCAATTACCATTCCTTTTGCTTAGCTATGTTTTGTCTTTTGCCTCTGATAGGTTTTTGTCTCTAATTTGCTATACTAAAGAAGAATCAAACTCCTTTCTTATTTGGGCTCAGCAATATGCCCAGAAGGTAAAACGTGATGCATACTGGGTATGGGGCCTACTTCCCACTTCCTGCACATCAGGATTGCCACTTCAGGACCATGACTGTAATAAGGCTATAATAAGGTTATACATCCAGAACAAGAACAGTCCGTGATATCACATACATTCATTCAGAAAGATACACACCAATGGCCAGTCATTCAACCCTAGACCACAGAGACATGGGAAAAACTTTTCAAAGAATGAAACTAATGCTATCATTTGGGGAGATGCTAAGCCTCTTCTTTCAAAAGGTTCATTCCTTTCTGTGGTCAGAAATAACAATCTTCACTAAAAGGATGAATATTTTAAAATACGGGATGACTATGTATGGCTCACTCCCGCTACAGGATGCCATAGTCAGATGGCTCCTGTTTGCTGGGAACAACACAATCACTCCCATCACATCTTGCTCAATACTACCAAACATTTGGGCTGGACTCCCCCTGAGCAATGTCAACACACTGTCATTTTAAGAGCGAAAGACTGCTTTGTTACTTATTGGCTTTCAAGACCTGCAAGATGCTGACCTGCCCCAGTGGCATTCAGTCGCTCTGTGGTAGCAATCTATGATCCTGGTTTCCCTCACTGGACTGGTGGCTGTATCTTGGGTTCTCCCTATATGCAACGGTGATGAATAAAAGTTCCTGACACCCTTGCCTACCTCCCTGCATTACACACAGATGAACCCATAGTATGTTTCACTGGCATGATCATCTGGCCTCTTATTTTTACTCCCTCTGTGGTATTAGAGGATGTTATATCAAGTCCCTGAATCGATATACTTAGAAAGCCCTCAATGACACTGCTCAGGGAATTATTCTTAAATACTGAAGTTCAACATACAAGAAAGGCAATATTACAAAATTAAGTAGTGGATAAAGTTCAGGGCCTGTACAAAGTCCAAAGAGCAGGGGAGGAGTTAGAAAAACCTCAAGGTCTCAAAACAAACTAAAGGAAGACATCAACCTAAGAAGCAAACAGGCACCTACTTCTCGCTGATGTAAGTCAACACAGCCCATTTTATTTGCACAAGAACAATGACCTCAGCAGAAAGAAAGGCTATTTCCTGAAAGACCTGATTTATCATAAAAATGTAACCTGAGACCTCATTCAGTGTAACTATCCTCTTGGCACTTACTTAGCTTTGTGCTTGCAGGTATGTTTTCTTTCTTTCTCTCTTTCTCTATTATTTTGCAATAAACTCTACCTATATATGATGGCCTATGTGTGTTGTCCAAAATCATCCATCAAAGACAGAAAGAATCAGATGTGTTGCCAGTTCCTTGGAGTGTAGGAACCCAGCTTCCCAGTAACAAGAGGACACCCATGCTCGCACTATGTCCTCATCCCACCCCATGCTTGCTCTCCCAACACCTCCTAACCCTTGAGTTCTCTCAGTAGGTATCTGTCTGCCTCGCTGCTGCGGCCCCCTCCTCCCAGACCTGGGAGTCTCCAGCCCAACATGCAGTAGAGGCTCAGGGACACCCATGTGTGAGAAACACTCCAGCCTGCTGCATATCTTCAAATCACCACGAAATTCAGAGTTTAAAATGAGAAGATTCAGAAGAATAAACCCACTGAGGCTGTGTCAGACACACTGCATACCACAGCAAAAGTCAGAAAGCTAACAGTGAGATGTGTCAGACACTGGCCATCACAGCTGGGGAGGAAAACAACCCACACCCCTGACGTGACCAAGTACATTTATGGGTGTGTCATTCCCTTTAAATATTTTTTAAAATGATTTGTGCCTTTTTAGTTACCTTGATTTATCTTTTCTCTGCATTCCTCTAGGTTCCATATCATAACAAAATCCTGTGATGCAGAACAGATGAGAGATGGGGTCTCTCTATTTCCAAAAGCTACAGCAGTAATGGACTGCAGGTGTCCTTGTAGGATGAGAAGCTGAAAAATTAAAAACAAAACTATCAAAGTTACACATAATATCAAAAAATAAAAGAACAAAAACCATAACTTCAAACCTAAGAAATTAAATAGATTAAAATTACCAAATATATGTATTTCATGTACTCATTTTGAATTCACTCATTAAAATTCTGGCTTATGTACTTCTAAACAATCCTCTCAGGTGAACCACACCACTGTCATCAACATGGCTCGCTGACACAATGATGTAGGTGGCAACACTCCTCTCTTCTCCAGAGTCTGTTAGTGAACAAATGCATGAGGAGTCCTCAATGCACACAGAGGAGGGACCAGCCCAGTGGACTGCTACAGGGGAAGCAGCAAAGACAGGAGGACACAACCAGCTTGGGAGGCAAATGTGCTGGAGGCTCTGCTGTCTCCTGCAGGGAGCCAGGTAAAGTTGGAGGCAGGAACACAGGGCCTGGTGCTGACACTGTGTGTGGAGTCTGGACAGTATACTATGGTACTAGAGACCAGCAAAGGTGTTTGAGCAGAGGACCAAAACACTGCTACAATGTCTTAGTCATTTTTCTTGTTGCTGGGACAAAAATACCCAGCACCAGCAACTTAAAGGCACAGAGATTTATTTTTGGCTCACATTTTAGAAGGTTCAATCCATGTTGGCAGGATCCAAACACAAAACAGCATGTCAGAGAGGCACAGTGGAAGAAAAGCTGCTCATATTATGGCAGGCAGAAGTAGAAAGAGAAGGGAGGAGATGGGGAGGGAGATTATGCCCTTCTAAGTCACTCCCCCAGGGACCACCACTTCTCATCAGACCCCACCTCCCAACACTAAACCAGCTGTAACACCCCCATAATCCATTCGCCTTCCATCAGCCCTGCCTCTGAGCATATGAGGCTCTTAAGGGACATCAGATATAAACACAAAAGTATGGTGGAAAGACTAAAAGGGTTATGCAGTGGGCTAGGGAGATAGATGGCAATGTGCAAAATGTTCAGAGAAGACACAATACAGGACTGGACACAACAGTGATGATGAAGATAAGAGAAGCAGAAGAATGGAAGACTCCAAGATCAAGGAACATAGAGGGACAGAGGGAAGGACAACACACAGAATCAGTGTAATAGACTGAAATGACGGCATGAAAAGAAAGGAAATACAAATGAAGGCAGGAAGAGATTAAGAGAGGTCAGGACCATTTGGTCCATGGTAAGCAGACACGTGTACAAGTGGACATCAGCTAAACAACAGGGATATTATTCAAGAGGACAAGGAAAGCTCTATTTGTAGCCACAGCAGGCTGGTTCATCTGCACCAATCCTGGAATACTGGAAATACTGGAAATGGAATACTGGATAAGAACACTGGAAAATTTTGTAAAAATAATAATAATAACAATAACAACAACATTTTTTTTGAACGACAACATTTTTAAAGCATCAGAAAGCAACAGAGGTGCTAGAAAATTATGTTACCAAAATCACATAGAAGGACACTGAACAAGGTGATCCTAGTACCTGGGGCTACTTATGCTATGAAGACACATACCACAAAGGCAACTTTCTGAAATTCCAGAAAATGCCATTGAGAGCCAAAGACATTTATTGGGCTAAAAGCACAAAATGATATAGTCAAATGTATTATTTTCAAAATATAAGCAGAAATATCCTGAGAGAATGGCAAAGCATTCTGTCATTTCCAAAATACTTACAAAATAGAGTGCCTTAATGTTGGAAACTCTTAAGCACGTTTCTAAAACAGTAAGGGTGGATTTTAATAAATTTCTGCTAGGAATACTTAAGTGGGTGGAACATGTTAATAATCCCCAGGGTTAGAACAGAAGCCTAAAAAGTATAAAACCCAAAGACCAAAAGCTAACTGGAAAGTGAACGGCCCTCACAAAAACTAGAGCCAGCGATGAGTTATCTCGATCTCTGGCCAGGACAGAATAGTTTGGGACTGCTGGCATGCCCTTAGCATGAACAGCAACCAAAAGCAAATCTACATTCTGTCTGGAAGAAGATGAAATCACCCAGAGTCTCAAATTAAGGCTACATTTTTTTCATATATAATGTCCAGTATTCAAGGAGATAAGACCATTTAATCAAAAACAAAGAGAAATGAGGCACCACAGAAAAATGGCATAGTCAGCAAGATGGACGTGACAACAGCCGTACCTGACCCAAAAGTTAGACAAAAATTTTAAAAGTTATAGCTTTTTCTATGCATTCAAAAAGTTAAGTAGATACACAGAAGATTGTTTTTTAAACCAAATCTAAGCAAGGCAAGGCAGCACATGGCAGTAATTTCAGCTAATTGGGAAGCTGAAGCAGGAGGATTACAAGTTTCAATGCCAGCTTGAGTAACTTAGTGAGACCCTGTCTGAAAATAAAATAAGATGAAAAGGTCTGAATTTGTAACACAGTGGTAAAGTATGTGCCTAAAACAACTGAGGCCCTGGGTTCAATTCCAAGTACAAAAAAAAAAAAAGACAATCTCTACAAATGCAAACGAAAATGAGATGAAAAACAAATTCAGTGAATTAACAGCATAAGAAAAACAAATGAACCTGAAGAAACCGTAATAGAAATTATACAAAACAAAATATACAGAGAAAAATCCACACATATGAAAATGACAGAGTATCAGGGAGCACTAGGAAACTCGAAGTGGCTTAAAACACATGTAAGTGGAATATGAAAAGATTGGGGGAGGGAATATTTAAAGAAATAATCGTAGAAATTTTTCCAAATTTAATGAAAACTACAATCTCATAGAACTTCAAGAATAAGAAATAAGAAAAATCACACTAAGACATATCATAATAAAATGGCTCAAAATTAGGGACAATTAAAAATTTAAAAGCAACTAGAGAAAAAAATGACACTAAATTCATAAAAATAACAATACATTTGTCATTGGAAAGACAGTGGACAAACATATTAAAATACTGAAGAAAAACCTGTCAATCAAGAATTTTCTAACTAGTAAAAAAATCTTTCAAAAACAAAGCAAAATAAGTTGTCAGGCAGATAAAAGCTGAGATAATTCATCACTATGTCTGCTCTAGAGAGGAGGAAAATGGTATCAGATGGGAATATGCAACTACACAAAGCAGGAACACCAAAACGAGTAAGATGTTTTCCTGTTGCTTGAATCTCTTGCATTGGGAGGTTCTTCACACATACAAATAAAAAAATGCGTGGCAATAATGACATAAAGGCTGTGAGAGGAAAACAGCTTGTTAACACTAATGAGAACAAAATTAGTAGCCAAATGAGATGCCAATGCAAAGAATACTATCAAAGATAAAGAAGTCACTTAGAATAAATGGAGCCAATGCATGAAGAGGACATAAAAGTACTAAATATATATGTGCTCCACAAAAGAGCTTCAGAATACAGGGAAAAACATCTTAAGAGAAACAGAAAACTTCACAATTAGAGTTACAGATTTAAATGCACCTCTCTCAGTAATTGATAGAATAAGTGGACATAAAATCAAGAATGTATGAGACCTGAACTCTGTTAGCCAGTTTGTCCCAAGTGACATTTATAAAGCAAAGGACACAAATATAAAAACCCATACCATTTTATTTTTAATAACCCAAGACTAAAAATAACCTAAATGTCCACCAATAGGAAAATGAATAAAGTATAGTATATCATATAATGGTATGTCCCTCAACAGTTAAAAACAAAAAAAGAAAGATCTGCTGATAAATGCAACGATGTGGCTGAATCTTAAAATAATTATTCTGAATAAAATAAGACAAAGTACATGACAACATTTACTTAAAACTCTAGAAACTGCAAACTAAAGTGACAGAAGGCTTTTATTGTTTATAACATATAAAGCATGTCTTTAAACCAACAGGAAAAGTGCAATGGTCCAGTAGGAAAATGGCAAGAGACCCCAGCACCACAATCACACACACACACACACACACACACACACACACACACACATACACACACATCACAAAAGCACATATCTAAATCACAAGTAGGTGTACAAAAAGGTGGTGAACTTCATTCATTGTCAAGCCTTAAGGAACCACAAATTTTAATTCGGTAGCATGACATTCACCTGCCACCAACAGTACTGAAATGAAAAGGCTCAGTGCCAGCGAGGCTGTGAGGCATGGAGCTCTCACATACCATCCACAGAACCCAACTGGTACCGCCACTGGCAAACCTGCTCAGCATTGTCCACGAAGTGAACATACCCTTAAAACTCAGCAATAGTACATACACCATCAGATATGCAAAGGAATATTTGTAGCAACCAAAAAATGGAAATAAAGCAAGTGTCTACTGACACTAGAATGGGGAGATTGCAGTCTATTCCAACAAGGTGTTATGCAGCATTGAAAAGGTGGCACAAGCCTTGTAAACACAATGCTGAATGAAAGAGACTCTAACTGAAAGAGCGTACACAGACCCACTTCACACAGCTCACCAAGGCAGGATGACCTCTGCTGCTGAAGTCAAGATGGCACGGCCTCGGGTAAGCAGCGGTGAGGCGGCCAGGCCTGGGCTGGTTGTCAACTGTGCACTTCGTGCAGAAGGCTTTTCTCCTAAGTACTGTGTCTTCGCTGCAGAGAAAGGTTAAGCTGGAGTTGTAAGTGTGGAATCTTGATAGAGTTACAGCGAAACTTTTCTTGGTCGAGTTTTTACCAAAAGTCTTTCTAAATAAATAAATTTCAGGCAGTTTATTTTCTAAAAATAAGAACTTAATCTAATGGTTTTATCAATAAATTTTCTCCCATAGTTGGTAGCTGAATCCACAGAAAGGAATGTTGCCCAAACAGCATCACAGAAATGCAGATACAGGGCAGAGCCTTCATTACCTTAGTCATAAGAAACACCCACAAACTCTTACCTGCTCTGAAGGACACCTGAAGCCCCACAGGCAAAGCTGATTTCCATCTAAAGGGAAGGCACAGAACTGTGCACTGCAAGCCAGCTGCACATGAGAAGCACATTCCTTGGAGTCAACCAGGTATTTTTCTGTTACTATATCATTCTCACAGCTCCCAGTGGAAGAAATCTCTTGGGGTTCTTCCATCTTCAATCTGAAAACACAAAGTACACATGAGATGACTGCAGGTGTGCTATTTAATGTAGATAAACATCCATCATTTTCTTGTAATTATTAGCTTGATTATGCACACTGAACCATTCCAAGAAAAAGGAGAAGAAACCACTAGCAACACAGGGGCTCCACATCTATGACTGCCCCATTCCCCTCCTGGACTCCTCCCTAGACCTCCCACTCCACAGGCTTTGTATGACCTGGTCTGTTCCCACACTGTCAAGTGAGAACCCAAACTCACAGACAAGGACTGCACTAGGTCTAGGGTGTGATGAACACAGTGTTCAAAATCATGGCTCCTAACACCAACTACTGTACCAAAATTACCTTCCATCTGACCACAGCAGGGCAGTCGGCGGTAAGCTGTAAGGTAGTTCAGATCTCCTACAGCCAGCCCAGCATGTATTCAAGTATTTCACAGAATTCTCTGCCATAAAGTTAGGTTACCCTGGGTATTATAACCAGTGATTCACTGGCTATGTCTTTACAACACATAAATAAAACACTGAAAAAAAAAAAGAATGATTCAGACATTTTCCCCGTGGCTCTTAGTACTTTCATAAACATAATAACTTCAAACACATGGGCACTGACCCTGGAGTCACTGCCCCCAACTACCGCAGGACAGAAGGACTTGAGACATGGCTAGAGCCCTCCTAACAAAGTAGGGACACAGACCCAACTTTCTGGTCATCACGCTGGTAGCCATGATGACCACCAGATGACCACCATGATGATCAACAGAGAGGGTACCAGGCCTTCTCTACCTGATCACCATGCTGGTCGCCATGCTGGCCCCATGGGTATCAGATTCCCCCAATCTACTGAGCAACTAAGCATTTGCTGAGCCCACCTGGTAAGCACCTGCCAAGCACACTTGCTGAGCATCTGCTGTCCACCTGCCAAGCATGCCTGCTGAGCACCTGCTGCTAAGCCATCTGGAGCTAGCAGAGGAGGCAGCCAGGGAGTGTGATCCCAGGATTAAAGACACAGAGCCAATGCACTTCACCCAACTAATTTTAGGAGATTCCAGACAAGAGCAACTGGCTGATCCAACTGTCACAAAGAAGGAGACCTCATAGCCCAGACAAGGCCCTAGTTCTCAGAAGCCCGGCAGTGGCACTTGGTAGTGTGGTCCAGTGATAACCCTGTGCCTCCCCACAGCACTGGGCCTCAAGGAGCAGCAAGCACCTGAGGTGCCAGGCTAACTGTGCAGGTTCTTCTTGACCACACACCAGTCTGTCCAGTGTCCAAGGACTTCAGAACTAGTTGCACCCCAAATATCATCGCTTCAACAAAAATTCACCAAGAAAGGACTCAAAATTTTTTTTTTTTTTTTTTTTTTTTTTTGGTGCCGGGGATCGAACTCAGGCCCTTGTGCTTACAAGGCAAGCACTCTAATCACTGAGCTAAATCCCCAGCCCCCGAAAGGACTCAAAATTAAAAGGGAGGCTTCGTTTCAGTGAAGAGCTTTCAAAAATGCACCCCAAGGCACAAAAGTTCCCAACCAGGTGTGGCGGTACACACCATAATCCCAGCCACTTGGGAGGCTCAGACAGGAGGATCACAATTTTGAGACTAGCCTGGGCAACTTAGTGAAACCTCGTCTCAACATTTCTTTTAAAAATTAAAAAAAATCCACAGAGTATGCATGACCCATACCCTAAAAGTGTTCTCAGGCTCCATGCTGAATTCAGGCTGCCAGCCACTTGGAACCCCTCTTAGAGTTAGCTTTTCCTAAAGTGCATAGTCACTGCACGCTCAACAGCATTGGTTGAAGGAATGGGGCCTGCTGTCACAGAAGGCTGGGAGAAGGTCACAAGGGGCCCGGTTGATCTGGGGTCTGCCCTGTATCTATGCTATCAGCTTCTCTAGATTGGGCAGTACCAGATTTGTGTGTATCACAGAATGGCATGAGCACCTCCATGCACAGACACAGATCTGTTTTCCTCCTGGATGCCAATCTGCACACTGGATATACGCTGTCCACCAAGACAAGAAGAACTCAGTGTGTGACCAAGGTCAAGGACAATTCATTTACAGTAGTAAATGCCTGCAGCACTTTCTTATCTAAACTTCAGTATTTCTCTTACATGTAAGAGAAACCTAATTGAAAATGAATAAATGTAAGTAGGATCTCATTTGGTTTTTCTGTTGGCAAATTAAACCAAAAAAATAAAAATTTCCTAGAAAAACCATTGATTCTCTCAGCCATCTCTACCCACCTAGCAGGAATATCCTGATTTCCCAGAGGCATTTTCCCACCAAAAAAATATACAGGTGAGCACTTCAGTGTGGGGCTCCAGGGCTTGGCCCCAAGTACCTCCAGGTGTCCATGAGACAGCCAAGGGGTCATCAGGATTCAGTCTTCCAGCAAGATAAGACCAAGATGGCATCTTAGTTACTTTCTCATTGCTGGGACAAAATACCCAATACTCAAAAGTCAAATGAGGAAAAGTTTATTTTGGCTCACGGTTTGTAGAGGTTTCGGTACATAGTCAACTGATTCTGAGGCAGGGCAGCATGGCAGAGGGGCAAGGCAGAAAAGAAACAGTCCACGGCATGGCAGGCAACAAGCAGTGGGCCTCCCTTCTTCTTTACCCTTTTATTCCACTCAGGCGACAAGCCTATTGATTGGTGCTACTCACATCTAAGATGAGTCTTCCCTCTTCAGTAAGTCTATCATCACAAACAGAACTATGCTAAATCAATTAGTGGATGAATACAGAATCACCCTGTGATCCAGTATCACATATCTGTGATCCAGGCATTCTGAAAAGCCCCACCTACATATGCATAAGGCTTTGGGGAGACATCTAGAGATAAGCCATAACAGGTTAGTTCCATCTGACTGCAGTTATTGGCCACCAGGAAAACAAGTGTGTTTAAAAAAAAAAAAAAAAAAAGCTTGATGAGGAGACTAGGAAGGATAATGGAGGAAGTGTCAGCCCCTAACCTAAGCAGAAACACACTGGCCAGATTCCACTGTGCCCTCAAGGGAACCATGAGGCGAAAGAAATGCAGAGCAGAGAGTAAAGGTGCACTGACAGCTCTCCGCAGACCATACCTATACCCTAAAGCTCCAGGAGGTGGGCTACAGCAGCCCTTAGGACATGTCCTCACTGGCCACATCAGATGGGGTTGCAGCTGGAAAACAGCCAAAGACGAACCAAGGGCTCAGAAAATAATGGTTAGAGACAAAACTCGGGTTCAACTGGGAAAGTTCTCCCAGCTCTACCTGGAGGACTTCATAGCTACTGTGGACCAGCCTCTACAGCGTCCCCTCTTCTGAAAGAGGTCCTGTTGCAATAACCCTGGCCACATTCACTGTCGCATCATGGTGAAGGAGCCACCAGTCTGTCTTCTTAGCTCACAGGTCTCAGAACCATGAGGAACCAAATCTAGGCCCAGTAGAGAAATGCACAATGAGGTCAGATGTGCTAGTCAGGCTGGGCGCCCTGGTTGGGTGTGTCCCTTTGACAAGGTGTGTTTACGAGGCCACCAGAGGGGAGACTACTCATTTTTCACCAATCCATTCCCCTTTCTTTCGGAACACAAAACTAACCAAAATCACCAGCTTCCCTTACAGTTAGGTAGCACCATATGGCTGAGTTCTGGCCAGGGCAGCAGGGAGAGCTAACAAGTGGGCATGAGTGATTCATTACAAGTCTGGCCCATAAAACTCTTCCTTATGTGACTCCTCTCTTTCTCAAATCACTAGCTGAACAGAGAGACTTTGGAGGGCCTAAGGAAGATGGACAATGGATGGAAGAGGTCTGGATTAGCTAAGGTTCTCTAGAAGAGAATCAATAAAAATATATATATAGTATATATAATTATGCAAGATTTATTAGGTAGGCTTACAGCATCAGAGGCAGAAGAGTCCACAATGGCCCTCTGCGTGCTAGAGAACCAGAGGATCCAGCAGCTCTGAGCTATGAAGATGGAAGCTGCAGAACAAGAGGGACCAAGGAGCAGCACCAGTCCAAGGTCAAAGGCCTGGAAGCCCATTGGAGGGGCACAGGTTTGAGTCTGTACCGGAAAGCTGAAGAAACCAGGGACCTGGAGACCGAAGTCCAAAGGCAAAGTCAGGAAAGGGCATGTATATTCAGAAAGACTGCAGTTCTTCAAACACACATGCCTCCTTCTTCTTTCCCCTTTGATATTCAGTCTCCTCTATGAGCCTATTGACCGGTACCACTCACAACTGGGTGGGTCTTGTCTCCTCAGTTTGCTGGCCTACATGTCAGTCATCCACAGATACACCGATAACTGTGCTTTACTAATTTGCTAGATGTTTCTTATTCCAGTGTTATGGTTTGTACCTAAATGTCCCCCCAGGCCTCATGCAGTCATAGGTGGGGCTTTTTCAGAGGTGGCTGAATCTAGAGTGTGTGATGCTGGGATTAAGGGCGTGTGCTTACTAAATCAATCCACTGACTGGTTTAGCACCGCCCTAATCCCGGCAGCCTGGATAAGGTATACAGCAGAAAGAAGCTGCTTAGGTCCCTTCTTGCTTATCTTGCTTATCTGCCTGTCTGCCATGCCACCCTGCCTTGCACCCAGCTGATTGTGGACTGAAATATCTACAAACTGTGACCCAAATAAACCTTTCTTCCCTTAACTTTGGGTGTCAGGTATTTTGTCTCAGCAATGAGAGAAGAGTAACCAAGACATCCAGTGACACATCACAATTAATGGTCATGAGGTCTATAAGTCACAGCTTGCAGAGAGCTGAGAAGAGGAAGATCTGACTGGAACAGTCACAGAGGACCCTGTGACCAAGGCATATACTGTTATTCTGCTTGGGTTATTTGATACATTTTTCATTCTATGCTCACCAGTATGAATGTTTTGACCTTTTTTTCCAACTACAAAAACAATGCAGAGTAAAACATTTAAACAATACAGATACAATAAAGTTGAATTTTTCATCCCTACTTCTCCCTGCTGCACTTTCCTCAGGGATAACCCATCTAATAGGACATACCCACAGACATCCTATGTATTCATATGCATAGGAACAAGTCTTACAGAAAACATTAATTTATTTTCCAGGAGACTATAGTTTATCTGAGACTGGCTATATTAGACACATTTACTTTCTAGGACAAAATAACTCCACAAATTAAAGGAGGAGATGCTCATTTTGGCTCTGAGTTTCAGAGGGTTAACTCCATAATCAGCTGACTCCAAGGCACAAACATCATGGGAGAGAGTCATGGTAGAAAAAAGCAGAAAAAAACAGAAGCAATCAGGGACAAGAATACACTCTTCTAGGCCCTATCTCCTAATAGCATCTTCAGCTATGAACTCATCAATGGAGTAATCTACTGATGAGTAAAGGACCTCTATGATCCAATCACTTTCCAAGAGTCTCACCTCTGAACTCATGAGACTTTGGGGGAACATTTTCGATCTAAACCATAACCCAGTTAAGCATTTCCAGAAAATGCAGTGAGGAGTGACACCTAAAGAGACTGTTTTTTTTTTTTTTTTTGGTGGTGCCGGGGATCGAACTCAGGCCCTTGTGCTTACAAGGCAAGCACTCTAATCACTGAGCTAAATCCCCAGCCCCCTAAAGAGACTGTTTTAAAGTTAAGCTAGCTAACAAAAGCAGTCATCTCAGGAAAACTGGAAGCCATACATTTAATAGCCTCTGACTGATACAGAAGTAGTACACACGAATTATTAAAAATTAGAAAATACATAAAAAAAACAATTATTCTCTACTATTCAACAAACATCAACATTAAAACCTTCTACATTTCACTGTAGTTTTTTCTATGTATATATGTATATGTTTTTTTAAAAATAAAATTGTTTTCTTCTAATTAAAAAAGATCAAAACCTGTCTCACTTGGTACTAAGCAGACCAGAAACATACCATTATATTTGTGCGTTCGGAAAATACAATAAGACAGTTCAATAGCACATTGTGCTCCTATAGTAAAATGACAAACAGTACGGGAAAGTACCCTTGAAGGTGGGTTGGGGGCAGAGATAGCTCAGTGGTAGAGTGCTTATCTAGCACGTGTGAAGTCCTGGTTTCAATTCCCAGCACTGAAGGAAAAAAAAGGGGGGGTTGCTCTTGAAGATTTACTTAGAGCAAAAGATAAAGTTCTCCACATTAGCCAGGAGAGGAACAGACTTCCAATTCTAGCTACTCCAAGGACAGAATTAAATACTAAGGATATAGCTATAAATTCAGTGACAGCTGACAGAGGTATGAGAACCCAGCCAAGTTATACCCAGATGTTACTACATCTTTAAATTCTTTCCTAAATTATTACATATTTTAAAGGTACCAGTACCCTTGTGCTTGCCTGTAAAAGATAAGGAAGGAAGGATGAGGCAGGAGGACGGAAAGTTTGAGCTGAGCCTAGGCAATTTAGCAATTTTAGGAGATCCCATCTCAAAATTTAAAAAATAGAAAAAGCGCTGGGAACGTAGCACCATGAGAAGGCCCTGGGTTCATTTATATTTTGATTTTTAAAAAAACTATTTTTATTAACCAGCTGAGGACAGCCTAAATTTACAGACTTTCGGTTCTCAAACCATTAAGTTTCACTTTTGTGCCACGATGACAGGTTATATTGAGGCCCTGGCCTGAATATGTCCTATCCCAAATTCGCATGTTGAACCTCTCCCCTAAATTGATGGTCTGAGGGGAGCTTTTGGGAGGTGACTGAGTCATGAAGGTAGATGCCTCCTGGATGGGTTTCATGCCCTTATTAAAGAGCTCCCCAAAGCCCAATCGATCCTTCTACCACCTGAGTACACAGCGAAAAGATGGTCATTTATGAACAAGATACTGGGCTTTTACCAGACACCATAACTGCCTTGATTTGGACTCCCAGCCTTCAGAACTGTGAGAAACAAATTTCTATTTTTTATGAGGCGCCCAGTCTATGGAGTATTACAGCATCTGAAGAGACTGACGTAAGGAAAAATCATTTGCTACCACTAACAGCTGAAGTTTAAAAATTATTTCATTTTGTAATAATTTAAACCATATTCAAAAGTACCCCAATTGTTGTATCCACCCTTGTGTATTCCAACCTGGTATGCTTTCTCAATGGGAAAATAAAACGAGTAGTTCCTGCTTGGGACTGCTGGCCCGTCAGCCCAGGACCAGCAAGAGAAAACACAGCGATCCACCAGGGCCGTATCCAGTAGGCCCAAGCATCAGTGGTGGTCACCGCGTGCATGCAGAGTCCCCCAGTTTCAGTTAAACCAGCCCCAGGAAACAGCCAGCCTAGACTGCGGCACACGGCTGACCAGAGCGGGGTCTCCCGCAGGAGGCTCAGTTCAGGCTGCACAAAGGGGCACAGGGTGACCCCACGCGTTCAAGTCTACTTCCCCCGTCTCCACAAAGTGGGCCAGCAGTTCCTACAACGCGGCTCAAACTCTGAGCCCCCAGGAACCCCTCCTCACAGGGACCCCGCCGCACGGCGCTCCGCAGAGCAGAACTAGGCGCGAACAACAAACAGAGGCGCGTGGGCTCCTTCCCGCGGAGCTTCCGTAGAGCACCACGTTTTCGATGAATGCTGCACTATCTCACCTGTGGCCCCGGACCAACGAGTCAACTAGCCCTCAAACCAAACCTGCCGCGTAGCTATGGTTACCAGAAAGCCGGCCCGCGCCGCCACGCCCCTCACTATTCTCGCGAGAGCAAGGGCCTCGCTTCCGGGGGAGGCACCTCTCGCTTCCCGGCGGTGCTGGGCTTCCGGAAGCCTTCTCTTCGGAGGAGCGAAGCCTCATTTCGGCCTTCTCGGGCGAGGCCGGGTCCGGCCCGGGCGCTGTCGGCTCTGCGCTGCGGTGAGTGGCGGCGGCCGCCTGCTCTTCCCCTTGCCTCCTTTTCCGCCGCTCCCCTCCTTTGGCGTCTCCTCCCCGCGGTTGTCTCCTCCCGTGTGCCCTTACCTCCCCTCCCGCAATCGTCTCCCCGCCTTCGCTACCCCTCCTCCACTATGCAGCCCCCCTACCGGGGACCCCTGAGCGGACGCGTGGGCGCCTGGCGGCGGGTGTCCGGGTGGACTTCGCTGTGGTCCGCCTGTCACCTGTGCGTCCCCGCAGGGACAGGGCGACTGCGGATGAGCACGCGCCCGCTCTGAGCGCCCGGAGATGGCAGCGCCCTGGCGGAGAGCTCTGCTGATGCTCCTGGCGTCCCAGGCTGTGGTCCTGGCCCAGGTTGCGGAGGAGGACGACGACGTGCCGGCCGAATGGCTCCTTCTGCACGTGGTCCACGGCCAGATCGGGGCCGGGAACTACAGCTACCTGAGGCTGAACCACGAGGGCAGGATCGTCCTGCGGATGCGGAGCCTGAGCGGCGATGCGGACCTGTACGTGTCAGACAGCACGCTCCACCCAAGCTTCGATGACTACAAGCTGCAGTCCGCCACCTGCGGCCAGGACTCCGTGGTCATTCCTGCCCACTTCCAGCGCCCTGTGGGGATAGGCATCTATGGACACCCGTCCCACCATGAGAGCGACTTCGAGATGAAAGTGTACTATGACCGGACGGTGGACCAGTACCCTCTGGGCGAGTACACATACTCTTCGGACGGTGCGGACACTGGTCAGAAGCACGCCTATGCTCCGGAGGAGGCAACGCAAGAGGAGGAGTCCGTTCTCTGGACGATATTAATAAGCATCTTGAAACTGGTACTTGAAATTCTTTTCTGATTCCTTGAGCATGTTCTGGAGAGTAGTACTATCCTTAATCGGAAAAAGTGACTGCAGTGAGCTGTGAATCTTACTACATTTTCCTGGTTCAAATTCTAGCTACCTTTTGTAGACAAGGGATGGAAAAATAAAGCCATATGGTTTTGTTACCTCAGTTACCCCAAAAAGCAAGCGTAGCATTTCTTTCACGATCAAAATATCTGTGAGAGGAATATGCTCAATAAAATCTTTAAACTTCATTCTGATTATTTTGTCAGGTTTAGTCAAAAAGGTTATTGCAGTCACAGATTAGATTAAAAGGTTATAATTTTACTGTAGACATTCTAAATAAAGTTTAACCTGCTAAATTTTCAAGAATTCCTACAGTCAGGTCAGAATGTAGTCAGTCACTTATTTACACCTCCTGGAACACAGACTGAAGTCTCAGGCCTGTTCCCCAGGCAGGGATATGGCACCCTCTATTCAAACAGAATGTCCTCACACTAAGGTATTTGCAAACTTTTTGTTCCTGTGCCAATTAATGACTAATCTAAACCCACCTGCACCAAATCTTACGAGGCTATTTACCATCTTCTCATTCTTGGGTCACATTACATTCTTCAGTTACATAACTTTGTTATACTAGTTATGATTGGCCAGAAACAACACAAATTAGAAAAGATTAATGAAAAATAATAGTAACTTTTCAGGCTAATGGAAGAATAGTTAAAACTGTCAATTAAGTTGCTAAATATTTCTATGGAATTTTTAAAGAAGTTCAAAACACTATGAGACAAACATCTTTTGGAAGACGAACTATTTCTCTATCTGGAATTAGTATCAAGGGTAAGAGTAGTTTGAAATAAATCAACTTGCAGATTTTAAGTTTATAGTTAATTTCAAAAATCTTTTATTGGCATAAAAAGGAAAATGTAAATAAATTGGCACCAAATATTTCCACTTCAGTGCATATGTAACATTAGGGTCAAAAAACTATTTTATCCCTCTTTGCTGTTTTTCCCCCTTCTGCCCACTTTCCTGGGTGTTGGG
Organism: Hystrix cristata; assembly: GCA_004026905.1. Classification (NCBI taxonomy): domain Eukaryota; kingdom Metazoa; phylum Chordata; class Mammalia; order Rodentia; family Hystricidae; genus Hystrix; species Hystrix cristata. The sequence continues at coordinate 63,743 of PVJO010005331.1, read as the reverse complement.
GGGGCTCGCTGACAACAGTCACAAATCCAGCGACCTACGAGAAAAATTGTTAGTTAATATAGAGTGGAATTTTATTTTCACAGGATTGAATATTATGCTATTTAAACTCCTTAGCTGTCACTAATGGTAATCCCTGGCAGATATTTGGTGGGAAAAGTACCACTAAGTTCCTTAAATGAAGGAGAAAATGTAAACATCTAGTAATCAATGTAAACCATGCTGTGTAAAATTCAGTGCAGAGGAAAGGAGTACAATGCTATACCATGATATGGATCTTTAAAAAATTATTGTAATCCTCCCTAAAATTCAGACATTAAAAGCTCAATAATCTAAATCCTAACGGAAAAATCTGTTACTGAATTTGACCTTTTGCTCTCTAACAGCCATTTCTCAAATTCTGGTATACTGTGCTGATAAAGCACTTTAAAACATCAAGTTTTTAACAGCACAGTGATAAGCTATATTACATACTTGATCTGATTACTACAAAACTTTGAATAATTAAGTTGTTTGCTTCTAGATGAGTCCCAGGAAACTTAGTTCTAAGCATATATTTCATAGAGTATTATACAGTGTTAACTATGCAAGTAAGTTCAGAAATTACACAATTATCTGTGTAATAATTACTGTGATTTACTCTTTGATTCTGTGTTCATTCTAAAGTTACCTGGAATTGTCATGCTGCCTCAGTTTATAGAAATTTGTTCTAATATGTATAAAGATGTAATAGTCACTTTAAGTTTCTAAACAGATGACTTATAAAAATAAAATCAAAGTTTTGAAACAAATTGATGCTGCTCTTCTAGCTGTTTCAATAGAAAACACCAGCTCATTCTATACACTGAACTGTACTTCAAAACTCCCTGGCCATTCTGACATCTCATCTGTCTATTAGCGGCATTTTCTAGGGATGAAAAGCAGGTAGACATGACCTGGGTGATGGCAGCTTCAGTCATGTTTGAAAAGAAGGGTCTACAGGCCATGTCTTCGTATCATTATAGTGCTTATGCAGCCTTAAAAAGAGAAATGCTGGGAGAGTCTTATCACTTAAGATAATGTGCTTTTTTTAATCTTTACCTGATGGAATAGCACCAAGGCCAACACAAAAAGTATGATAACCTCTGTCACATACATCACAGAACATCATTTCTTCTTCATGGTGGGGTTGTCCACATATAATGCATGTCTTACATTCCATACACTGCCATGGGTAGGTCTTAATCATAGAAACAAGCTCCATGCTCATATCCAGGCAAGAAGGATGGCCTAAATCAAAACCAACATTAGTAGCATTTCACAAAAGAATTTTCAACTTAAATATGGCATATAAAATACAAGTTTGCTTTAGGACTTCTCAGGAATGGCTATAATGTTGTATGACTAAAAACTTGAAATACAGTGTAGAAGAAAATACACGGACTTTGTCTCTGCCTTAAAAGTTATCCTATATATCTGCTGTCCTTTGGAAGTCTAGCTGACAACTATAAATTCTGGTTTCAAATAGGGTGGGGTTAAAAATCTTAAGAAGACATCTCTATACTTACCACTATTATCACACTGGGAGCAGTGTATAAGTGATTCAGCCTTTCCTTTCTTGTTGGACTCCTTACCCTTCAGACAAATTCCACATAGAGCATTTGGAATGACCTTTGGCTGGAAGGGTAGAAGAGGGCTATAAATTCATGCCAGAAGAGCTTACTATGGGTTCAAAAGGAATTCTGTTACTTCATCACCTTATGTTTACTTTGGTAACTTGCTAATGCGGACCTTTTTGAAAGATGTTAACTCAACTTGAGTCTGCTTACAACATAAAATGGACTACTAACGAAAGCCTTAGATTTCATTTTAAAACTCATTAACAGCATGATCTTTTAGGATTAAATGTAGCATTCTATTTTCCCTACATAAGTAGTAAGAGCTGTTTAATGAACCAGAAGGACAAATGAAATACAATGTCACATGTCACTCTTGGAAGAGAAAATCCAAGGATCAAATGACCATGACATGAGAGGTAAGCCTAAATTTTAAGCAGCTTATTTTCCAAAGCTGTAAAACTGACTACAAAATCTAAGTTCAAAAATGTTTTAACATTTTTAATTGAAAGATGTGTTACTTATACACTGTCATGTGCATAAATGTTTGTGGAAAATGAGTTGTGTGATGATTGCCTTTGCATGTCTAACAAAATAGAAGAACCTATGCTAGAGTATAAAAATTCACTATGAGATATAAAACACTAAAAAGTTTCCAGAAAAGCACAAAATATAGTCATATAAGAAATACAGAAACACGCTTATGTTTTGAGCACTCATCATCATTCAGATTAAAAAGCATATGCAATGTTTCAACAGTTTGGCAACACAAGAACAAAGGAAAACGATTCCCTACACCTAGTTACCAGGGCAGGGAGAATCAGTCTTAACTTGAAAAAGAGGCTCCCTCACACAATCATTGGTAGGCATAAAAAACTCGTAGAAAAAGAAGAGCAAGTGGGGCCAAGAATGTAAAGGAGGGCAGGGGACTATAATAATGAACTGGGAAAGAAAGTATTTCATTAGAACTGTTATGTTTATGCTTTATTGCAGCACATCCAAATGCATCTTGTATATCTCCTTCCTAAGTCACTGCACCAAAGAGGAACCTCAACAATACTTTGTGTAAAGTATTCCAGCTTTGCAATGTCTCACTGCCACCTTCAGAACCTGTTAGGCCTAAAGAATTTGTTCTTACTTCTTTTAAGTTTTTATTTTTAAATTATCTTTCTTTGCAAAAGATGACAGAGGCACTTAAAAAGAATTTTTGGCTTATTTATTTAAAAAAATTCAACCTTATACATAAATACGATAAAAACAATAACTAAACAATCACAAATGTCTCTACAAAATAATAAATATCATGGAAGTTAAACATACATATAAAATGTCACCATTAACTATTCTACATCTCCTATATGTGTATTTTTATACCCTGCTCTCCCCAACAAAAGGGTAGAGTCACATGCTCAAACCTTAAGTCCTGCAGTGCAGTTTCCCTCTGCTGTTACTGCTACATTCTAGGTGCGTGGTTCCCACTGTGTGTTCCTTCACCTCAATAAAAAGCTGGGAAGTAAACTTCATTATCCAAATTCTGGTTAAATTATGACCAAAGTGGTAACAGCCATAATAGCAGAAAGCTACTCTCAATCTCCCAAAACTAAGAAATCTGTTGGTTATAGTACCTGGACTAAATGTAAAGGATACATGTATTTAATACTTGTAGTTTAACTTAGATACTGGCATAGTACGTAGTATCTTTCACTCAAGGAAGTAACCACACAAAATTAAATTCTAAAAAACAACAACTTCTCATAGGAGGTCCTTTACAAAACGAAAGTCAAAAGGAATAAAACAAGACTAGTCATTCACATTCTAGAGCAATTAAGTTCTACGATCATTAGAATATACATAAATGCCTACAATAAAAGGACATTAAGAAAATTCTAGGTTTACTTCTAAGCTCAAATCAATGCTTTGTTAAACCACTAAAAATTTTTCTTACCCAACAGTCTTCATCTTGATGAAAAGAGGGAGAGAGGGAAGAGAAGGAGGAGAGAGAGCTTTGTAGCACTTCGTTGTGATGCTGCAGCTCGAGACTGAGAAGCCCACTGTGCATGTCAGCATCAGGGCTATCTGTGCAGCCAAGGTGCCTGTAACCAGGGCCTCACAGACCTAGGAGGGGAGCTGGCTCTCCCCCATAGTGCAGAGTTGAGGGAGGAGGCAGGGAAGCAATGTGAGAACTCCCCTGAAGATAAATGAAACAGAACCCTACTTGTGTCTGACTGACATACTCTGTCCTACTTCAGATAACTGCAACACCAAAGCCTCAATGAGGACAAAACTAAAATACTCATCCTAACAGTTCTCAGCATCTCAAATGAAAGGTAAGTTAGACCTTCATGGTACCATTAACATAGCATAGATTTTAATTATATATTTTAGGCCTGAATGCTAGCAATTATGCTTTAATTTCAGGTTAATGTAACCTAAACAATACTGTCCTACAAATTTAGGGCAAGCACTAGTGAATCTTATTAAGGAAAACATCAGATAAATTATCATTTCTCTTTCCTATTTTAAAATTGTGTGCGTGTGTGTGTGTGTGTGTGTGTGTGTGTGTGTGAGCTTCAGCTTGAAGTACCTTAATATTCAGGCACAACTTGGCTTATTAATACTTTTCATAAAGAGGTTTTTAATAAATATTTTCACATTAATGTATAACATCTAGATACTGGCTGATACCATCTTTGAATCTGAAACATTTTTAATATCTAGGTTATAAAAATGCTCACAGCAGATTATAAAATGTTTATTTTGCATATTAGACTCCCTTGAGTACAAATAATTTAGGTTAGGCTATTTAACTTATTATATAGTGAATCAATGATACTATGGCTAGTTCTTCATTTTCAGCCTGTATTAAAACATCCATTTCAATATTCTCTTTGTCATCCACACGTGGTCATGCACACCTGTAATCCCTGCTACTGGGTAGGCTAGGGCAGAAGGACTACAAATGAGCCCAGCCTGGGCCACTTAGCCAGACCCTGTCTCGAGATAAAAAATAAAAAGGCTGGGGATGTAGCTCAGTGGTAGAGCAAATGCTTAGCATGTACAAGGCCCCAGCCAGGTTCAATCCCCAATAGCACAAAAAAAGTATTTTTTTAACCCATGATCAAATAGGTTTTTTGTCTGAAAGAGCTAAGTACTGAAGAGTTAGTAAGACAGTGCTTTGAGCTGCCACTCCCATTTGAAGCTCTTTGACTAGTAAGCACATGTTCATTCGTGTAGGCTAAGTTTCTGAAATTTAATCTTTGAAGTTCATTTGTTTTCAGTTACTAAGCATTAATTTAAATCTTCAGTTTAAAAAAAAAACTTAGGTAAGCATATATATATAAAATGTTAAAAACAAGTATAGAAACCACAGCTCTGCAGCTTATTGAGCTACCCTTGAAAAGCAACCCTTGCTACATGACACTTAGAACTTGCTGTAGGTTCCAAAAGTATACATGTTAAATCATTACACAAAGCTATTCTCTAATAAAACATGGAATATGCTAAGGTATTAGGTCTGGGTTTTTTTTGTTTTTTGAGGGGAGGGATTTTTTTGTTTGTTTTTACTTCATGAAAGAAAAGTCAATGAACTGTCAAAATTCTGCCTATAGTGGGGAACAATGAGCAACAGTTCACTTCAACTGTTCTTGTGGATTATCTACCACAATCACAATGCTGACAATACAAGAAGATGCTTAACAAGTTCACTCAGCAAAATTTTCTCATCACCCTATTTAAAATTTTTCTTCAGTATACCTTCATAATCATAATAAAACACATTCTAATACACTGCAGATCAAAAGAATGGTATTTTACTGTAACTCCCCAAAACAAAACTGTGCAGCTAATTCTGTTCCCTTTATGATATTCTTACATTCCTATACCCACAAAAGGCTGGCTGACCACTCACCTAACCTTTCAAAGGCAAGGAACAGGTAGAGAGAGGAAATGATACGGCAGTAACAGCTGCTGACAACCTACTGTCTTACTCTGAGAATAATCAAATCAGAAGTTAACAAGTATATTTTAATCCTTGTCCTAGAATTACGTGGACTATTTGCCAAGGTTATGCTAAAAGTCACAATGTAAACAACGGGTTTTATTTTCTATCCCAGAATCAGCTGAATTTAGCAGATGGATCAAATACTCCTTAGATTAAACCCAATTCTTCTTACTGAAAGGCACTGCAGAAATGCAACTCAGCATAACAGTATGTCCACCCACACTGTACATCTCAGGCAGGCTTAGCTATACCAACTGCTAAGATACTTAAAATTCCAGATAATTATGACCTTTAAATTCTGCCTGTAAAGTAATGTCAAAAACTCATACTTGCCTGGTTATCACTTAAAAGGAAAGAGGACTCAAAATGTACATATACAGAAAATAGAAGCTAACCCGAGGCCGAAAGTGATAGGAAAGCACCAAGGAAACGAAGCGAAAAGAAAGCAGCAGACAGGTGCACACCACAGGACAGCTGGTGAGGTGCAGCAAGCAGGAGCTCCACATCGTGAGGTGCAGAGTTAACATGGTTCAGGGAGAGAGGCTGGTCAGTAAAGAAGCTGAGTCAGGGGCTTTTTTCTTCTACCTTGTACCCAGGAACTGATTTGGACAGTACAGAACGTTTGGAACCATCCTTTCTCGGAGTGGCAGCTTTGTCTTTTGACTTCTGTCTTCCCTGGAAGGCATCCTCCTGGCCGTCGGGAGGGCTTTCCCCTTCTGACACATTGCCTGAGGAGCTGTCCTGAGAGTGAGAGGCAAAAACAAAGGTTCCTTGGAATCAAGACAGATCTGACTTGGAATTAAGCATTAAAAATTTACCAACTGAGAAATATAAAGGTCTTTCTAAATGTAAGAAATCTGTTTCCGATGGAGACTAAAATAAGTTACACTAAAAATTACTTATCTTTTTACAGTACAAGCTAATTCCATTTCTATCAGTATGTGCCTTAATCAACTTTACTTATTTACTTAAGTCAACAAGAATGAAATTACCTACTTCAGCTATTATTATACCATATAGCTTCAACATTTTTCACATCACAAAGGAGCATATTTGTTTCATATAATTATAAGTGTTTATTTTCACTGAGTAATAAAGGTCATTAAAGCCCTTCAAACACACATCTATGTTGTCGTAGTATTAACTATGCCAGACCAAGCTTCCCACAGATCTACAACAGTATCCAACATATTCAAGGTTTCAGACCTCAATATCTGATTGTTTGATTCATTTTACAATTTAAAATTTTCTAGTTAGAACAACTTTGTATTCATATGTATTATGAAAATCATAAATGAAAACATTAGGCTTTTCACAGCCAGGCAACATATACCCTGGGGCCCCTGCCTGGTGTTTCTGGGTATGTGCACAGATGCTGCGGGTGCCCAGGCTCCCCCACGCACATCGACACGACCTTATAACACGCCCCCACGTTTCAAGACACAAAACTAGGTTACAGTGTGTGTGTGCTTCTGTGTTTAAGCATCATGTGTATTTTCTCATACATTAACAATTCTTTGCACTTCTATCCTGTAAATGTAACATCACCCACTGCAGACATTATTTTGGATCTCCACTATGAAAATTTCCATCTTAACCCTCAAATCAACTTTTTTTTCTTATTTCTTTGTCAGCATCTCATTAGGTCCTGAGAACGAATTCTCTGAGCATATATGCTAAGTAAATTCTGTAAAGACTAAAATTCCTGCTATGCTGTCAAAATGGTTTCCCAAAAGAGTGGCTTTATTTACACTTCTCTGAGCCATGAGGAAGGTGGCTTTGTCACCCCAAGCTTGCCACAGCTCCCCTTCCAGCATCCCAACAGGAAGCAAGTAGCACCACCACGTCCACACTCTTAACTACAGGCTCCAACTTTATATAACAAATATGACAAAGTATATTTTACACATGTGGGCAAGAAGGCACTGTAAGGCCACTTAATGGTAGACGGTTCTCAGGTTCAGATTGGCTACAGGACGAAGTCTGCAGTGGAGAGTGACTTAAGGTACAGATACAGAAAATTAAAGCCTGTTTCACCACTAGCACCAAAGCCCTGAACCACTAGCAGGCTGCTCTTCTTCCCATCCACAGAGTATACCAACTGCCCACTGTCTTGCCACTGCAGTGTGGCTGTGAAAAGTCATGACGGGGCAGAGGTATGGCTCAGTGGTAGAGCACCTGCCTCGCATGCACAAGGCAACCCCAGCACCACACACACAAAGTCACACAGGAAAAACCCAATAGCTAGCACAACTTAATAGCAAATGTAATGTTTTCCAATAGAAAGCTTAGGAATAAGCAATAGGAACCCAAGTTAATGTGCTCCACAAAGCCAAGAAAAATACATTTCTCTGTGGCAAAAGATCAAAGTTTGTTTTGTTCAATATTTTAAGCTATATAGTCAGGAAGTTAGACGAAACATAATAAACGAATGTTCAATACTCTTGCCTAATGTGCTCCTAACAAAATGAGGAGCTATTTTTAATACAAAATTTACCAAAGACCAAGTACAGCTCATATAACATCTGCACACACAATCAACACATTACTTGATCAAAGCTTTCTGGGAATTATGTGTGACTGTCCTCAAAAGGAGCGTGGGGACATAGTGCAATTTAACATTCCAAGAAAGCAGCTAGCAAACATTCAAAAGGAAAGGAAATGCCTTCTACTAAGGATAGAGGTTCCCACCGAAGCGCCTTTGTGTTTCCGCTTCTCGTCACCATGCCCATCTTCGGCATCATCTGAATCGCCATCGCTGTCCAGTGCAGGGAGCTCAGGGTCCAGAGGGGGTTCGTACAGGGCCGTGTTCAGGGGCAAATACCGCAGTTCATCTGGTGAGTATCTAAATTCAGAGAGATTTCTTTTATTATTAAATATGGACAGGTTAGCTCTGAGTTGCAAAAATGGCCTTATGCTTCCCATTCCCAAATGCATTTGAAAATGATTAGAGATCATTTATTTTTCATTTAGGTTATCAAGTGGGAATAAAACCCTGAATACTTTTTCATGAAACTGATCATGTAGAATATGCATTTGATTCTTACTGCTGAAAGATAATGCCTCTCCCTTTTACTTTCAATTCAGTGAAGAAAAAAATAACTGAAACACCAGCAGATGAGGGTGAACTATAGTGATGCCGAACAGTGCATCAACATGCAGGCCCAGGTCTGCTGCTGCTCAGGTCCGCCTCCACCCTGCCACGGGCTGCTGCTACTTCTCTTGCTGCATCACTGCACTTGTAAACAGGGGTAATAACAACCTAGCTCATAAAACTGACATGACAATTACATGAATTAGTGCATGGGTATCACAGCAGTACACAGTACATGGTATTACTTAAGACATAACTTCAACTTTTCAATAAATTATTTTAGACCAACTTGGGAAGCACGTATTCGAACATCTAAACATCTCTCTGTCTGATGCTGCAGAACGGTGGTCCCTTCTCCTCGCTCAGGTAGCCACCACCATCTCCCCTCAGAGAGGGCTCACTCAGGAAGGGATTCTACACCAGTTATCTCCCTCCACTAAAAGACCACACCAAAAAGTAAAGGCGTTGGTAGAATGGCATATGATTCTTAATTACCTGCTGACCCAAAACACAAAAAGTTTTTATAATATTCAAATAGTAAATATTATTCTTCACAGAATATTCTTTATTCCAACAAATATGTTTCCAGATGAAATGAAGACACTGAAACAGAACGAACCCATCAGCCCTGGATTTTTGTTTGCTTTAGTTTGGTTTTGTTTTTGGTTACAGTGATGTTGGGAACAGATGAGCAGCACTCATGACACACACACTGGAAGCAGCAGCCAGGCCATGTCAGCAAGGCGGCAGCTGCCTACTGTCCTGTGCTGGTGGTCACTCTGCTCCTGTTCCTCCTCTGCAGTCCTGATTAGTGTTTCTCAAACTCTAACCTGCACATGAATCATGAATCACTACACTGTTAAAATGCAGACTTAGGTCGTGGGTGTGGAGCTGTGCCTGAGATTCTAGGTTTCCAACAAGGTTCTAAGGGATATCAGTACTGTTGGACCCTGGATCACACTGCAACCTACCAGTGACACTATCCGTGACAAACCTGAAGCAGGCAGACAGAGACATGGCACCCAGGTTTCCTCAGCAAGTGTCCACATTCTGGTTAAAGGGTGTTCTTCACCACAGAACCAGAGACGATGTAATCGATACATGTCTTGTGGTGTTGGGAGGCAAATACCCAAGGTTCTGAAACCCAAAATAACGGCATCTACTGAATACCTCTTGTAGTATTCCTGGAACTGTCCGGGGATGAGAGCCACGGGGTAAGAACTGACCTTTGTCCGTTCTGTTGGCAACACTTTGTACTTTCCTTGAGGCACCTGGATAACCTGTTAACGGAGAGACGTGAAACTAGTTCCATGCCAGGAATCAGGCCTTAGGAAAAGAATCTTCGTAAGCACCCCCTGCACACACACACTACCCCACAAAAGCAGCAAAATGTGACACTGGGAGCTACAACCTAAGGAGACAGTTGATACTTTCTAGTTCCACGTGTGATAGTTTTGTGGGCTAGTTCACCGTAAGCACAACTTCTAAGAAGATAGATCTCCTGCTTACCAAGTAACAGCAGTGTCACTTGGGCAGCTATAAACCTCTCTGTAGCTCAATATCTTCTCTGAGAAATGGAAAAGATACTACCTGCAACCTCACATAGTTACTGTGAGAATTAAATAAATATGATAATTTCTCCCAATCACCCTTAGGACATATAGCAAGGATGATACATAGCTACTATTATTAGTCTCATTCAGTAAAATATCAACCATAAAGCAAAAGAGATCTTAAAAAAAAGCTCCAGACACAGTGGCACAGTGGTGCTATGTGGGAGGCTGAGGGAGGAGAATTCCAAGCTGCAGGCCAACCTGGACAACTTAGACTCTGTCTCAAAACAAAACATAAAATGGGCTAAGGATGTACCTCAGTGGCAGAGCTCTTGCCAATATGTGTGAGGCCCTGAATTTGATCCCCAGAATCGCAAGAAGAAAATAAAAAAGCAAACTGAGCATTATTCAGCACATCATTAAAAAGGCATCTTAATTTCTGAGGAAGAAAAGGACACAGAGCTTGTACCAAAACAGTTATAGTAAATGAAGAAATAACTGCTCTGTGGTGACAAGCAATCACTACACTCAGGTACTACTAAATTTAAGTCATCCTACGTGTGTCTGTAAGTCAAAATAAGCTCTTCTTTCTTCCATCCGTTCCCGATTTAAGTTGCTGTTAAATTCAGCTGCTTTTTTGGCAGCTTTCTTAATGTACTCAGGCACTTTGCTGGCTTCAACTTTCTGAGTATTCTGTTGTTGCATTTGCTGAAATAAAAATATTACAGTTGGAAGTCACACATAATTTTATGACATTCTCCTCATCCCAAATAAAAGACACGATCACCTCTGTTACTTACAGAATACTCCTTATAATGATCTGTAATGCGCTGACGTTCTTTTTCTTGTAGAATAACAGAGTATTCAGCATGTTTGGCTGGATATTCTTTTATCATTAAATCAATCACTTCATCACTGCGCAATGCTGTTAAACCTATTTTTTTTAAAAAAAGAAGCTCTTTTAAGACTAAGGAAAGAAAAATACTTTTTGAAAATAGCTTCTCCTTCAAATTACATTTAAAAGGCTTCAGAGTTGAGGCGAAGTATTTTTTTTTTTTTTTTTTTACAGAGTCTCACTATGTAGTTCAGGCTGGTCTCTGAGCTCACTATGTAGTCTAGGTTGGCCTCAAACTCTTGGTGATCCTCCTGCCTCAGCCTCCCTCCCAAGTGCTGGGATCACAGGTGTGCAAAGAATTTTAATACACTTGAAAATATTCATAATAAAAAGCCAAAAAATAAACAAAAAGGTTATCCTGCAAAAGCAATCAATTCTTCACCCATAAGTTTTTTAGATTTTACGTATCATAAATACATATATCCCTTTTCTTAAAAACCATTTTTTGTTTGCTTGTTTGTTTTGTTATTCTTTTTTTTTTTTTGTTAGTACAGGTTTACAGAATTTAACGTTTATATTCCTTGTCAGGAGTAGGTACATGTACGTAGCAAATCCCAATTCTTTCATCTCTTGTTCTCCTCTCCTTCCCCCCATCCATCTCTTGATCCTCTTATCATTTGAGAAAGACCTATCTCCCTACTTCTTATCAATTATATTTTATTTTGCTCTTTATTTATATTTTGGGTTTCTCATGTAAGAGAAACCATGTGATATTTAAACTTGTGTGTCTGATTTATTTCACTTAACGTTATAGTCTCAAGGTGCATCCATTTTCCTACGAATGACTCAAATTTATCCTTCTTTGTGGCAAGGTAGTACTCTACTGTGTGGAAATACCACTGTTACATAATGATGGACACTAACCATTAACAGTGTAATGTGTTAGATGTGCAAAAATTTTTTTAATGTACTGTTTCCTAGTCTTCAAGTTTCATACACTAAAAGGATATAATTTTTTTTTTTTTTTTGTGGTGCCGGGGATTGAACTCAGGCCCTTGTGCTTGCAAGGCAAGCACTCTAATCACTGAGCTAAATCCCCAGCCCCAAGAATATAATTTTTAAAAGATCTTTAGTATATAATACATGTCATTGAAATAGTTTCCAAAACTAATATCATATTTCACCGAGTCCTAAAATGAACCACCCATGAATTTACATTAAATAGGAGCTATGTTCTATTACAATATTTATGAGCAGCAAACTATGAATAAAGCATAGAGACAATAACATGGAACTAAAACTTTAGCAAAATTTGCCTTTTAAGAAGTAAGAATCTATGGATTCAATCCCCAGTGACACACAGACAGATAAAGATTTATACTTTTAAAATATAGAAATTTTAATTGGGCATAGTGGCACACACCTATTATCCCAGCACTGGGAAGGCTGAGGCAGGAGGACTGCCTCAAGTTCAAGGCCAGCCTGGGCTACATAAGGAGTTTAAGTCCAGCCCTAACTAGGTTAGAAAACCCTGTCTCAGGGGCAAGGGATTTAGCTCAGTGGTTACAGTGCTTGCCTTGCAAGCACAAGGTCCTGAGTTCAATCCCCGGCACTAAAAAAAAAAAAAAACAAAACAAAAACCCTGTCTCAAAAACGCGAAAAGAAAAAAGAAAAAGACGACTTTGACAGCTCTGTGAAAATTATTAGAAAATTACATTCTGTATTAAAACAAACTTCTTTCTCCTCTTCATTTCAATAACAAAAATAAACACTGGCATTTAAATAGCTCCATTTATTTTATTATGTAAAATATTCAACAAAAGGAAATACATACTTATCCAACACCTATAAATATGTTCCACTTGAAAAATTCACATTAAAACTTACATTACCTAGAGTGCACTGAGTTTCTGTAATGACATTGAGCTCTCTCAGGTAGAGTTTCTCTTTGTGAGACAAATCTCGTCGCTCTAAATCTCCAAAAAAAAAACCAAAAAAACTATTAAAAATAATGAAACATACATTTGTAAAGCTTTTAACAGCTTTAAAAACTTTATTTTTTAAAAAACACTTTAAATTAGATAGTCTCAGTATTAAGGGAACTACACAAAAAGGTTATAAATTAAGGAAATAAAAAAATAAAACTAAGAAGAGTAACCTAAAGCAGAAAGGTAACATAAATAACTACATTAACATAATGAATCAAGAACAGCCTTTCTGAAATTCAGATACGGCTTATATGGCTAACTGTATTTCTAAGGTTTCTAACAATGGTAAAGAATCCAAAATTCTTAACTATAAAATTACTTGTTTCTAAAATTTCCCCCCCAAAATTCACCTTTCTCACTTTGCCTTTAAATCAGTTTATGAGATATAAGAATATATAAATAAGAGAGAGAGATGCTGAATAGTAAACGAAAGCCAGCAAGAATATAAAGTATACATAATTCATATGCAAAAATTTAGAAGTAGACAGTCAATCATGAAGAATTACTATTAGTTAAAATTTGATGTATTTTATCAATAAACTAAGACTTAAGTACCTGGATATTTCCGTTTAAAGGAGGTCACACCCAAATATTCGCTAACTTGTTCTTGAAGCATATAGTACTCTCCTGTTTCATCTGGTGGCCATTTGTACTCAATCAGATTTTCTGCTGGATAGTAACTAAAGCTAAGAACAGAAATATAAATTATTACATTCTAATTATTCTTGTTTTCGAAGACATTTTGAAAATTAGGTATGTATTTAAATTCTTTGTTATAACTTGATTTCATGTTTATCAGAGAAAATTACAAACAGGTTAGAAGGAATATCATTTGAAATATTGTATCAAAAAAATTTAAAATATTTTCTGTATGCCACAAAGAACCCAGATTCACAACTACTAGCAACAAAGGCAGATGAAAGATGAAAAGATGAGACCAAGGCAAGACAGTGGTATCAGCTCTGAACTCTCAGTGGCTGAATACTCCAAATGGGGTGTAAAGAAACAATTTCTGATTCTTTTTGCTGCTGAGTGAGTCCCACACAGCTGAGACCAAAGAGCTGTTTTTCAATGAGCTGACCTACGCACCATGATTATTCGTTTTCATATGTCTTCCACAGACCCAGAAAGAATGGACCTAGATTCAAAGCACCGATGTATTGCAGTAGATCTCAACCCTGACGACCAGAGTGCAGATTTCAGGATCTGTACCAATCTGACTCCCAAGATCAGAGCCAGAATGAGAACCAACTTATGTATCTATCCATTTGAAAAGTAGCTGAGAAAAACAGTGTTTCCAAAACTGGTGTGGGGCCACTAGATATCCACACGCAGAAGTATGAAACTGAACCCTGACCTCACACTGCATTAAAAAATTAACTCAAAATGGACCAACAACTCAAATATAAATGCTTAACTCTGACTTGGCAATAGCTCAGCTACTATAACCAAAAGCACAAGTTACAAAAAAAAAAAAACACGATATTCTGGATTTCATCAAAATAAAAAGTTTACATATTAAAGGAAACAATCAATAGTGAAAAGACAACTCAAGGGTTGGAATAAAATATTTACAAATCTGTATCTGATAAGGAATCAATATTCAGAATATATAAAGAACTCCCATAACTCAACAACAGCATAAAAAAGAATTTTTTAAAGGTCAAGAACTAGAGAAGTATGTCTCCAAAGTTACAAGTGGCCAATAAGCACATGGAAAGTAGTCACTATGGAAATGGAACTCAAACTTTCAATAAGGTATCACTTCATGCTTTTTAATCCTAAAAACTGCAAGGATGTTGGCAATGAAAAGTGTATTGCTTATAGGAATTTAAAATGGTGCAGCTGCTATGCAAGAAGGGGATGATTCACAAAGAAAGAAAATATCCTAGAATTCTTAATTAATGCTTTTTTCAGGGTTAGGAAGCAGAGGGAGAGAGAAAAAAGGAGCTGAGGCAGAAAAGAGAAACATACCACAGAAGGTATTATTAAGCAGTAAAGTGACAGTACCCAAGATCCTGACTGGATGTCTCACAGCTCCTACAGCTATCTCCTGAGCCCATCCGCCTCCTTTTGGATGGCTGGGTCCCATCATTTGAATTATCTTCATTATCATCCTGTACATTTAAAAGATTCAAAAATAATATTAGAGAAATAAGAAAATAAATAACAAACAGAGAAAGAATCATTTGTATTTTTGCAATCCTCCTAAAAGTCTTAGTAGGTGAAACGATTTCTAAGGACAACTATTTACACAAACGTTAATTTCCTATTTACACAAATGACAATCAAAAGGGATTAAAAATTTGGTATAATCAAGACCTGGAACAAAATTAAAACTCAATCTTAAACTGAAACAAAATTTTTCATTTACCTGTGAATCTAAATTCATGTTTACTTTCTTACCAATTAAGATTAAAATGCCTTCACTTTCTATAAACATAAAAACTGCTGCATCACTTGAAAATCAAAGCAAACTCTCCTATCTATGTTGGGAAAGTGTACAGGTCATTCACAGCATTTGACTCAACTCAGAACTGGTTCATGGGACTGTTCTACTTTAGGCATTTACAGCCCTGTGAAAAGGAGACACAAAAGGCTAAAAACAGGTTACCAATCCTAACTATTTACCTGACGCTGCAAAAGTACACTCTGTAATAAAATTCATTAATTTATAATATAGTAATACATCCAAAAGACAGCCGCATACATATATATATTTTAATGCAACCCATTACGTAATAAGCTATAAATTCGTCCAGTAAGGAAGTGAATGAAGTATCAGATGTGATTTCTTTACGTATTAGCCAAGGCTTAAGGTCTAAAAAAAACATTTTCTTATACTATTTGGTTAAATTACGCTGGTCCTCTGGCTATATATTAAAATTAATCCTGCAAATGAAAATAAAAAGATAGTTAACAGTGATGAGGCATGCCAGAGCCTGGCTTCCTGGGGCCTTATGTGCCCTGCCCCTCACTAGCTGTGCAGTTATTGTCTGAAAGCTTCTCCCTATCTGAAGAAGTAGGCCCATAGTAATACCTATATTATGTGGTTTATGTAAGGATTAAACAAGTTAATATCTGGAAAGCATAGCAAGGACAAGCAAATAACTGATAAATGTTTAAAAGTAGTATGACAATGAAAATAAAGTCTCAAATGTCTCCAGTCCCTAGGAATTTGCTAAGAATCTTTTCCAAACAACAACATATACAAAATATTCTTCTTTAATCCTTACAAAATAAGCATTCAGGGCGCTTTAGTTGGTTTTCTCTCTCATTCCCTCACTCTCTCTCTCTTCATAAGCATTCAGTTAAACGGCCCAATACTCCTTTTAAGATTAGCAACCAAGTAGTAGCTGGGGAACAATCTATTTTCCTAAAATTAACGTTTAACGCGAAGTATCACAACTACAACACTTCATATTCAATAATACAGACATTATTCATTATGAGCATTCAAGTATATTCTTTGTATTTTATTTCTGGGCATTTTAAGGATTTTTATGTCTAAGTATATTTCTCTGTGGCTAGAAAAATTGAGACAAAAGCAGACAAAAGCAAAAAAAAAAAAGTTAAAAAGGAAACCCCTCAAAAAAGCTAAGGCCACAATTTCACATGCTGTACGACGTGTTTTAAATTTGCTACTGCAAGTTTTAGGCGAATGCATAATTACATAAAGAGTACATCCGGTCAACTGGCCTTTTTGTACACAAACAAACCGCAGTATAGGACAGAACAGGATTAAGTTACAAGAATCTATGTGTAACGAGGACACCGCTAAACAAGTTCAGGCTCAGAAGGATCCCAAACTTTCTAAACCAGAGACGTGCGCGGCAGTTAGGACGGGGCAGCCCGACAAGCCGCTAGCGGCAGGGCGCGCTCCGCAGGTGCCGGGCGGACCGGCCGCGCACTGCAGGGACCCGGCGGGGCCTGAGCATGCGGGACTGCGCCCCAGCCCGATCCGGCCTCCCCGGCCTCCCGTGGCGGCTCTCCAACCCAAACCGGGAGCTCCACACCCTCCCTGTTTTCTGTCCCCGCCTTCCGCCGTCTTGGGAGACAGTGTTTGGAGCCGCGACTCTGCTCTCCTCCCGCTTCGCCACTTCCTCACTTTCGCAGCCCCGAGCCCAGTCCACCTCCGACACAGGCAGAAGTTTGTGAGTTTCGCCGGCGACCCCGCCACGTTCTCCGCCGCCTCGCCGGTGGACCCGGAGGGCGCCCGCGAGCCAGGGGCCCGGGGCCGGGGTCGGGGGGCCGCGGACGCGGTCGGGGGCCGGGGATCGCCCCGCACTTGTTGCTCCCGAGGCTGAGGGGCGCGGGCGCCGTGCCCTCGTCCCGCTCTCTCCCCTCTATCCCCTCAGGCCCCGCTTGGACCCCGCAGGGAGGCCGCCTAGGGCCGCGGCGCCGCTTCTCACCTTCGGGGACGGGGCTCCGGGGCTGGCCGGGTCGCTGTCGCACGGCCGCGGGGACAGCGCCGCCCCGGGCCCGGCTGCCGCCGCCATCAGCCCGAGCGCCCCGCGCCGCCGCCGCCGCCGCCGCTTCCGCCGGGCCCCGGCCGCCGCCGCCGCCGCCGCCGCCGCCGCCGCCGCCGCTGCCGCCCCCGCGCGGGCCGCCCGCCGCCCCGGCCCCGCCCCCTCCGCCCGCCCGCCCGGGGGCCGGCCCCTGCCGCCGCGCGCCCCGCGGGCCGCCGCCACCGCCATGGGCCTCGCCGCCCCGCGCGCCCGCTGCTCCGCCGCCTCGGACCCGCGCGCCGCCCGCCGCCGCCGCCGCCGCCGCCGCCGCCCGCACGCTGCCGCCGTCCGCCTCGGCGCGGCCCCGCCCCGGCTCGTCCCCGCTCGGCGCGCTCGCCGCCGCCCCTTGCCCGCCGCCGCCCCCGGCCCGGCCCGGCCCGACCGGACCCGCGCGTCAGCCCGCGCTCCGCCCCGCCGGGGTCCTTCCTCCCCTCTTCCACCCGGGGTGCCGCCCCTCTCCCCTCCCGGGGGTCCCTACGCCCGCCCACCGCGCTGGGGGCGCCGCCCCCTCCCCACTCCCCTCCCCTCCATCCCACCCGGGGCCGCCCCTTCTCCGCAGCGGTCTCGGCGCTCCGCAGCGCCTTTGTTCCTGCCCTCCCGGAATGCACCCCGCGCGGCGGCGCGGAGGACGCCACCGCGCGCGTCTCCCGGCCCGCCCTCGCGTCCCCATGTGGGGCCGGCTGCGGCCCGGGCCGGGGTGTAGCGCGGACCGCAGAGATTGGAGGCCGGTAGGGGTCGGTGGCGAAGTGTCAGGGCCCGCTCTCCCTCCCTCCTACGGTGGACTCTGCGGAGGACTCTCCTGGTCGCCTGCTGTGGCTTGCTCACAGCAACGAGGCTGAGATGGGGGTACAGTGACCTCTGAATGGCCAGCCCGCGTCCCCTACTATCACCAGGACCTGGGCTGTCGCTGCCGCTTTCTCTCACCGCTTGGCAGACCAGCTCCAGTTACCCAGCAACCTTCAGAAAAGGCCCAGCCAGCAAAGAGGTGGGAAGGACTGCTGCTCTGCCCCAACGCGCAGGACTGCAGTGCGGCCTTCTCCCTCCTTCCTAGGTCTGCGAAAAAGAAAGGACGTCCCCCAAATTCTCTTCACTGACCAGGGCCTCAGAGTCTCTGGATAGAGTTTAATGTTAAAACAGAAATCGGTTCAGGTACTTGAGTCTACTCTTTTTTGAGTGTTCTGCCCCTAGCTGAAATGCAGTTTAAAAATAGGGATTGAGCTGTCCAGTGTGCAAGGCAGCTCTGGAAGTAACCCATGAAGTGGGTCATAGCAAGCAGGCAGCTTTGAGCTAGAAAAATAATAATATGTAATTGTACCTAAAGGCAGCTTAGATGGGAGAAAATTTGTTTGCAACCAGAAAAAGTGAGATATCAAGGCTGATACAGAATTTGAAAGATGCCATAAGAGACGTAATAGGTGCGGGGAGATGTTCAATTAGAAATAGAAATCAGGTTTCAAACCCAAAAAGGGCTGGGAATTGGGAAAATAGGCGTACTCAGGTACACCAATCACTCTATTTTGGTTTAAGATTAGCCAAATGAAGGCAGATTCTAAGTGAGAGAAAATACACAGGGAGACAGTGTGACCTAAAGAACAGATACGGCTTGAATCCCAGTTTGGTCCCTTAGCTGTGTAATCACAGGTAAAGTATTTAACTTCTCTGGCCTCATTTGTAGGTCAACAAAAATGTTTATTACACTGTTGCAAAAATAGTCTATGACTAACCAACTATGAACTAAGAACTACGTTAGGTGATGGATATATAAGGAATTGTTCATCTGTTACCAAATACCATCTACTGCTTAGTTATGCTCTGAGTGAGGACCTGGCAGTGCAGTGGTGAAGGGAAAAAAAACAGCAAAGTGAATGAGACCACTTGAAACATGTAGATTTAGATGAGAGGAAGGTCGAAGTGTAGAGGCACTTAACTTGGAGAAGTGAGATGGAAGAGGAAGAAGACCAGCGTCAAGTATTGGGAGCCTTGAGAGTGTTTCAAAAAGAGGGTCGGTCCCAACTCTGTCAGTTGAGAAACTGAGTAAGGATAAAGAAATGTATATATGTATTAGTTCTCTTTCTTGTTGCTGGACATAATACCTGACACAACTGAAATGAGAACTTTAATTTAGATCCCATTTGGGGGGAATTCCCTTCATAGTCTGGTAGCTCCCAGGCAGGAACTTCACAGTGGAAGGGCGTGGCTGAACAAAGCTCCTTAGTTCATAGTGACCTGGAAGCAGAGCACCAGAGAGGAATGCCAAGGAGCCATATATAGGAGTGTGAGCTACTAATCTACTGGTAGTTTCTTAATTCTGTGAAGTTAACATATCAGGATTAATGGTCACAATGTATTTAGCAATTTGGGAGTCCACTGCTTAAAGCTGTTCTAGTACTAGAGTTGTGGTTTCAGAAACTAAGTTGTATTAAGGATGGAATGGGAGGCTAGGAATCAGAGCAAGAGTGAAAACAATTCTGACAAGTTTTACTGGAAAAAGTAACAGAGAAATGGTATCACTGGAGAGGTGGTGTTTTTAGGATGGGAGACAGTGGAAAAGACCCTTGAATTGGAGATTTCAATAAGACTATCTTCAGAGCACTGGAGATAGTGAGCTGGAAGGACAGAAAATGATTGCAAGGGAATAACTTGCTTGAAATCAAGATTTTGAAGGCCGTATTAGGGTTCTGAATGGCAAGGTAGAGGGCGAACCGAGGTGGGCTAGAGAAGGCAGTCACTGACTATGACTTGGACAAAGAATCTAGGCGCTCAAGTACAGACCATCCCAGCTTTGTGTGGATGCATGGGACTGTAAAAATGAAATAGATGTGAGGTCAGGATGGACCCAGTTAGAGATATGGTAAGTACTGGAAAAGAGGGGGTGATTTGGGGAGGTAGTAAAAATTTTAGGAGTTTGACCCTAGTTGAAGGAAGTAGGTCATTGGAAGTGTGCCTTTGAAGGACCTCCACCCCTTCCTGTGTGTCATTCTCTCCACCCCCTTTCCCACCACCTCCTTCCCTCTTGGCTCCATGAGGTGAGCAGCTCTAGTGTGCCACCAAGAGACCCTTAGACTGAAATCTCTAAAACTGTGAGCCAAAATAAATTTTTCCTACTTTAAGTTGATTATCTTAGACATTGTCATAGCAACAGAAAACAAGCACATAAATACAACCAGTAAGTATAAATGTAAAAATGTAGCTTTTGCTTTCTGTTAAAATAATACAATTGAGAAGCCTCAGTTGGAGATAAAAATATAGCTAATCAGAATAATGAAGTTCATAAGTGTATACATTTAATTTATTTTATAAAAGTTTGGAAGTAGACACTGTTTAGTATATGTGTTGAGCTATTCACAATAAACAGCAAACACCAAGGCCAATGCCACATAAGATTCAGTTTCATGTTTAGCTTCTACCCAGTTGTCCCATTGAACATCCCAGATCCATCTGCTGGCAACCTATGCAAGAAATTTTAAAAGAAGAATTTCAGTTGAACATGTTAAGAAATTTAAAATCCATACTAATTTGATTTTTTCAAAAAAAATTACATCAGTATCTTAGAAAGTTGTATTTAAGAAGTAATTTGTCCAGTTTTCCCTTTCATGAAAAGACTCAGGAGTGATGTTGCTTGGTCCCCTTTCTCCTTTGCCGGAGGCTTGCAGTGGCCTTACAGAATATAGCCTGGGCAGGGATAGAAGGCTCTGTTTTCGGCTCTACATAAAGTACCACTCTGTTGTGTTATTGGCCATGATTAGGAATCCTTCTTTCCATCCTTACAAGAACTCCAGCCAAAAGCTTGCAGGACTTTGTCTTTAAAAATGGCAGTGATGATAGGAGCAGCCTGTCATGTTTAATCCTTATACCTTTGCTTTATTTACAAAGTCACACTTGATCTGATCACAGCCTCACTTTGTGCAGTGAATATAAATGGCCACATGTTCTTTGTGGCTTCTCCTATCAAGAGGATGATTTTGTTTCCTTGCCCCTTGAATATAAGCTGGCCTTATGACTTGCTCTGACCAGTGAAATGTAACACTGTGCAAGTTCCAACTAGGACAATTAGAGGTCTTGCTCTGTCCCTCGTGGAATGCCGTGCTGAGACTGCTGTGGAAGGAAGACCACTGAATCCACTAGAGTTTGATAGCTTATATGTGGGGGAGCCTAGTCACCCAGCCAGCACCGGCCAGCAGGCATGTGGGAGGCCTTCAAGACCTCCAGGCCCCCTTGAGTCAGCTGGTGGTTGTAAGAGCATCAGTGAGACCAGCAGAAGAACAAGGAGTGGATCCAGCTGAGCTGCCCCACAGAGCAGTGAGAACAGACATGGCTGTTGTTTTAAACTTCTACAGTTAGAGTGGTTTGTTGTTCAGAGGTATCGGCTAGCATGCTCCCTGACCCCACATCGTATCACTCTGCACAATGACACTTGTTAAACAAGCACACCAAATTTGTCCCTGCCTTGGAGGTCTGCACTGGAAGTTTGCTCTGCTTGGAACCATCTCCACTGTTCTTGGCGCCGCTGGTTTCCTCTCTTCATCTGGACGTCAGCTTTCCCTGCTCTAGGCAATCCAAGTACCTCTTGGGCACTCCAACGTATCACCTATCTCTAGAGTACCTATCACATCTAGAATTTTCCTGTGATTTAAGTGTGTGTGTCGTACGTGGGAGAACTTCCCATGGAAGCCAGGACTGGCTCTGTGCTGACTCAGGTTCCATAGCCCGCTCTAACTGTCCAGGTCAGTATTTGGTGTCCTCCTCCATGCAACCCTCAGACTGCTACAAACACATTTTCCAGCCGGTTTCTGTCCAGCTCCCACATATTCCCAACCAACTCCTTAGGTACTTACATGGCCTGGGGTATCATCTTTTTTCAAAAATAATGATAATAACCTTATAGAGGTCTCTAGGCTGGCATGTAGGTTAAAGATTCTTCTAGGATGTGGGTTTTATCATTACCATTCCATAGATGGAAAAACCATGCCAAGGCCACAGTGAGTAAATGTTGCTGTCTGGGCCCCTTGATTCTTACTTTGGCAGTTTGACTCTAAAACCTGGGTTTCACAGTATCCTTATCATTCTTTTTCCTTAAATTCTAAAACTTCTTTATTCCTTGGCTAGAATAAAAGCTTCTTGAAATTCCTGGCCAGTCTCATAATTCTTTGTATTTTCCTCAAAACATACATTACTGCTCAAAATAAATCTGATTAATTAACTTAAAAACATTAAATTGTCAAAATTGGTATGATTGAGAAACAGGACAACTCTGCAATTTAATAAATGAACAGCAAAATGCTATTTGTAGGTCAATACTTTCAAATAATTTACAGTAAAATAAAATATATTTAACAAAATGATCTTGCATTCCAGAAGTTCCTCAGGAATGCAGTGCTTTGGAGTCTTCACAATAAATACCAGATCAAGAGGGAGAAGGTGCTTATAGGTCTAACTGACAGATGCTGGATCAGTGGAGTACTTACATTTATTGCCTGACCAGTCTTTTGAATAAATAATACATTTATAATGAATTTATAACGCTGGTACCCAAATTCTTTGACTGCTAATAATATTTGGTCTGCCAACTGAAGGGACAAGTGAGATAAGGCTCTATCATCGTATTTCACATCTTTAAGACTTTCCTTCAAAAAAATTAAGAAAAATATTGTAATATTCAAACCAAATGTTTTTGATATGAAAACTTAAGTAGAATATGAATATTTAAATAATACATAACTGTTTAAAAATACATAAATCCCTAACAAAATAACATTAAATAAATTTTATGTTTACCAAATTTATTACAGTAATAATTTTGAAAGACATTATTATGATTTTTAT
Source organism: Hystrix cristata (assembly GCA_004026905.1). NCBI lineage: Eukaryota > Metazoa > Chordata > Mammalia > Rodentia > Hystricidae > Hystrix > Hystrix cristata. The sequence goes on along the minus strand of PVJO010005331.1, from coordinate 40,350 downwards.
TCAAAGAAACCTTTTGTAATTTGGTTTCCATCAGTTTACCCAAAGCAAAGTCACTTGGACCCAGATCCTGCTTCGCATTGCTGCTGTTTTTATCAGTCAGTCCCTTTGAAATCAAAACCTGCTGGTCTCTTATCCTCTTCTCTGGGGCTTCTAACTCCATGGGAAAATGCAAAGGAAATCAAAGATTTCTAATTATGTTTATTAAAAATTGAGTAATATAGCTTGGTGGAAATACACATGGCTCACTAGCCATGAAACAGTACTCTTTCTTACAAACCATGGGCTGAAATGGCCCACCTCATGAGCAGACCCACACATGCCTTTGATGAGGTGACTTGGCATGAGTATGCACAGGATACAAAATTCTTGGTTCTGATTCTGCTGATAACAAATGAACCCCTACCAGCCAATTCCATAGGAATGTAAAACCAACCACGTAAATATTCTCTTCCTCTCTCCCCACTCACTTCTCTCCTTCCCTTCTAGGATGCTTCTGGAAGTGGACATAGAAGCACTTATTTTCTTTTGAGCATTTGGCTGTTGCTCTGTTTTCCCAACTTCAGCAGCAACTGTGCTGTCTCCTGAATCTGACTCAAAATCAGTCTTTCCTAATAATCCTCGTTGCCCCCTACTTGACTAGGAACTTCTCCCACGCCATGTGTAGACTGTGATCTTGACCTCAGGGTCCCAAGGTGGCTTCCTTAAACCAGAGTTCTTAAGAAGTGGCAGCTTTGGGTTAACTAGAACCAGGAAAAGTTGTGGTTTGACAACTTCATTCCATTGTTTCAGACAGTAAAATTGAGCATCTTTACCCTTGGTTGGCTATCATCACATCCAATTCACTTATTCATTGTCTGACAATTTTAAGCACATGAATGGGCAATTAAGCCTTAAGTACATAATTTTAAGAACTCTGGAGATTGACTAGAAAAGAAATTCTTTAAGCCAAAGGGATTAGCCTGCTTCCAGATGTTCTAAAATTCCTCTTGTTTCACCCAATCTCTCACACCTTGTAGGGCTAATGCCGAATGCTGTCCCTCTCCCTTCACTGAGGAAGTTTCAGTGCTTTTGCATATGTACAAAAACGAAGTCAATGTTGCAATAGTATTCCTTTTTGTTGTTGTTGTTGTTTTATTTTTTTGTTTTTTGTTTTTTTGGTTTTTTTTGGTTTTGGTTTTGGTTTTTTGAGACAGGCTCTTGCTATGTAGTGCAGGCTGGCCTTGAGCTCACTATGTATCCCAGGCTGGCCTCAAGCTCCTGGTGATCCTCTGCCTCAGCCTCCTGGGTGCTGGGATTACAGGTGTGTATTATCACGCCCAGCTAATAGTGCTGCTTTGTGTAGTCAAATTTGCAAAGAAGTGCATAAAATAAATTAAAACTCTAAGTCTTTATACAAATTATACCTTCATTGTTGGAAATGATGACATTATGAAATACATAGTATGGTGAGTTGTAAAAAATGTTAACAATTTAAAATGGAGGACACAACTTTAAAAAAATTAAAAAAGAAGAAAATTTGATGTGAAAAAATCTACTACACCAACAGATTCTGGACAGTTGTAGAAGTGGTCCATAAAAGCTTGCTGACTTTTAGTATTCTGAAATTTTGCATCATGACGAGTAGCTCTTTGTTTCTTCTGGGACTTGACTCTCATAGGATGAATGTATCCAGATTCATTTTCTGCATGGTGCTGTCACTGAGAGGCCAGATCCTAACACCGTGAGGTATCGGCAGCACACCTCAGTTCTTTGTCAAGGCTTTCTCAAATCTTTGCCAAAAGTGTTCATCCAAGACATATAAGTCATTAGTTAGAGTATAGGTAGAGTTTATGGCAAACTGAGAGATTTTCGGAGTGAGAAAGAGCACACACCTTCAAGCACTAGGATGGGCAAATTCCACGAATGCAGTGGTGCAGAGTGAGGTCTCAGGCTACATTTATATGATTAACTGGGTTGTTCAAGGAATATCCTTTCCTTCCTCTCAAGTCATTGATTTTTGTTGTTGCTTTTTTTCCCTTTCTTTCTTTTTTTTTTTCCCAAGGAAAATGGACTGTGTTGACCAACTAGGTCCCTGTTTACTCCCTCCTCCAAAGCTGATCTATGGGGCATTGAGGCAGAGTAAATCAAAAGCCGCACAGCTGAACAATTTGAAAGCATAACAGAGGAGATATAAAAACAGGTCAATAAAGTGCTTGGCAAGCTCAAAGAAGATAGAACTAAACAGCTAAAGAATTTAATAATGAGACAATCAGCAAGTCTACAGAAGACACTAATAAAAGCTAGCTAAGATATAGAAAACAATATAAAACATGAAAGACCAGTTCAGCAAATAATTAATAGTCCATGAAAGGGTACCAAACAGATATTCAGGAGTCTAAATATTCTATTGAAAGAAGCTGCTAATGTGAGGACAGAGTGTCAGAAGGAGAAGATGGGACTGCTGTAAGAGACCAACTATTCAGAGATACCTTAAAATTCCAGGAGAAAATGAAAAATTGATCCAACACTGCTAGATGACACAAAGAAGACTAAAATTAATTGGAGTTAGTAAAAAATCAGAAGACAGCACAAATGGGATAAAAATCTGTTTACAGAAATAATACCAGAAAATTTTCCAAATATAGGGAAAAAATGAACATACTTATAAGTAAAGCATATAGAGCCCCAAATAACCACAATCAGAAAAGAACGTTTCCACAAACACCATAGTCAAAAATCCAAGAAGTCCCACAAAAGGAATAAATCTTAAAAACTTTTAGAAAAATGCAATGAATAATTTGTAAAGGTAAACCAATTAGAATTATAGCAGTCCTTTTGACACAATCCTTAAATGCCAGAAGAGCTTGAAGTGTTTGAAGTTCTGAAACCAACATCCAATCTAGAATGGTGTAGCCTATAAAACTATCTTTCAGTATTGGAAAAGTGAAGAAATTGTTCAAATGGGACGGGGAACAAGGGAGGGGGAAAGGAGCAGAAGGACAAGAGAAATAAGGAACAGAAGGAAAAAATGAAAACAAAGCTTTTGTAGATAAGGAGGGAGGAAGGGTTGAAGGGAGGGGGGAATGGGAAAAAAAGAAGCAGTAAGATATATCACGTACTGGTACAATTCCCTATGATGAATGTTATCACTATGTATATCTAAAATGTACCATTAAAATAAAATTTAACAAAAAGAAAAAAAACTATCATTTAAAACTGCTGAAGAATAAGATCTTTCTGCAACAAAGACTGCCTTAGAAATCAATGACCAATAAATCAGCACTACAACAAATCCTCAAGAACATCCTAGAAAAAGACAAAGAAGTCAGCAGTGCCAAAAAGTCTAATAGAATTAATACACCAGGCAGGTCAAGCAGTTAAACAGAGTGGGAAAAAAACCAACAGTGGGATAATAATGCAATGACAGGAATAACTAAGTACCTTTCAGTAATAACTCTCAGTGGTTCCAATTCCACAGCTGGGGGGAAAAACACAGATTGGCAGAATGGATCTCAAGAAACAAAATCCAATGGTATTCTGTAGACAAGAAACACATTTAACTTGAAAAGAAATTAATAGACTAAAAATCAAGTGATGGAAAACAATAGTACACACAACAAGAACCCAAATGCAAGCAGAAGTGGCTATCCTATTTTCAGACAACGTGTCCTTTAAGACAAAATGACCAGAAGAGATAAAGAAGGTTACTACATTTTGGTTAATGGAACAATTGTAAAAATACATACACCAAACACCAGCACACCCAACTTCATAAAATAAACTGCCAAACATAAAAGATCAGATAAACATCAGTACACTTATAGTGGGAGACATCAATACCCCACAATCACAAATAGACAACCAGACAAAAAAATCAACAAAGAGAGTTGAACCAAACTTTCAAATAAATGGACTTCATAGATATCTGCAGAGTGTTCTATCCAAAAACAGAAAACACACTCTTCTCAGCCAAACATGGAACTTTCTCCAAAATAGACTACATGGTAACTATAAAAGCATGCCTAAATAAGTTTAAAAGAATCAAAAATTTCCCAAATGTATTACAGGATTGTAGTGCAATGAAATTAGAAATCAAAGCAAAAAAAGCACAGAAATTTTGCAAACACATGAAGATTAAACAATACACTCCTGCATATTCAATGTGTTACAGAAGAAATCAGGAAAGAAGATAGTTCCTAGAATCAAACAATAATGCCACTACAACATATGAGAACTCATGGGACACAAGGAAAGCAGTACTAAGAGAGAAGTTTATTAGCTACAAATGGTCATATCAGAAAAACCAAATAAACCCAAATAAATAACCTAATGATGCACCTCAATGTCCTAGAAAATCAAGAACAATCCAAATCCATGGCTAGTCCAAGGGCAGAAATTATAAAGATCAGAGCAGAAATCAATGAAATGGAAAATTTAAAGAATGCAAAGAATTAATGAGTCAAAGAGCCAGTTCTCCGAATGAACAAAACAGACAAACCCTTAGGTGATTTTACCCAAAAAAGGGAAAGAAATAACACAAATCCATGCAATTTAGAAATGAAAAAGGTGAAATCACAACAGACACTGCTGAAAAACTGTACTCCAATAAATTAGAAGATCCAGAAGAAATGGATGAATTCCTAGATACCTGGATTACGAAAACTGAACCAAGATTTTAAAGCCCTGAATAACCCAGTAACAGTAAATAAAAATGAAGCAATAATAGAAAACCTACCAAGAAAGAGATGAAAAAAACTGATATGTGTTATGCACATGTACCAGCTTCCCACAAGGAATATGATCATTATGTACCTCAAATATGTGCTAATAAAAAATAAAAATTAAAAAAAAGGATTGACTAAGTACTGAAGTACTTCTTTAAGGTACTGAATATACCAAATTCTCTAACTCTGATTAAAGTTACAATAATAAACAAAAGTGAATTGTTGAGCACATGAACTTTGTGCAATATTTAATAGAAATATTTTTCTAACGTTCTATTTTAGAAAGCAGAGTTCCCAACTGTATTGTACCTCATTTCTTTGCACACCCACACTCTGATCTTGAGTGTGTCCTATATCTTTCTCTAAAAAATCCTGCTTATGCCTCTTTTTAAAAAAGCATCCCACTGTTAAAGTATAATTTATCACCTAATAATTGCTATATTCATAGTTATTTCCATAAAGTGTTGGGTATTGTTAATTATTTCCATTGTGGTATTTCTATGGAAAGATCAAATTCAATTTTTGGACTCTTTATTGAAAATAAAAACTACTCAAAAATTATAAAACAATAAAATAAAGTTCAAAGACATTCTACCTCAGTGATATTTTTAATTATCCAATGGTGTGGGCATCCTGAGATATTCCTTATAAGGTTGAGGATAATTTGTTGCATCTGGCCCCTCCTACAACCAAAAAATAAGCACAACATCTAGTGGGCCTTTTTGGAATTTGAAGGTAACATACTACACATTTGTTTATATTACTCTGATCCGTTTAGAAAGTGACAGGAAAAGCTGCTGGTTTTTAGTGAGGTCCAGAACCCCCCCCCTCCAAAAGAGGAGGAGTTCTGCAATAGGTTCAGTCTGCTGAAAGCTGCTCTGCCACTTGGATCATCTGACCCAGGAGATCCAGCAGTACTTGAAGTAACAATGCAATAGCCACGTTGTATAGAGCCTTCGGGAGGGCCCTGAAGGAGAATTTTAGCACAGGCCTATTCAAATTTTGGACTAAGTCCTTGCTGTCATCTGTAGTTAGCTACTCTCCTTGGCAAGCTACTGGTCGTTTGGAGAGACTGAGTGCTTGACCACGGAACACCAAATTACCATGCAACCTGCCTGTCATGAGTTGTAGTAGTAAAACTTTTGCTTCTTGTACCCCAAACCTCATGCTCCACTAGCCTAAAGGTCTTAGTTCCAGAGGAAGGACTTCTTTCACCAGGAAACATGCACATGATTCTGTTGAATTCAAAGTTATGACTACTAAATGGACATTTTGGACTTTACATACTTCTCAATCAACAGGCAAAGAAAGGAGTTATGGTATTGGCTGGTATGACCAATCTTTATTATCTGGGGAAATTGGACTACTTTAAAAGGGAAGAAGCAAAGAGTACATCTGAAATGTAGGCAGTTCTTTAGGGTGTCTCTTAATATTATCATATCCTATGCTCAAGGTTGATGGAAAGCTACAATAGTACAATATGGCCTGGACCCTTGAAAAATGAACATTTGGGTTACCTGTCAGGTAAAGAACCATGACCAGTTAAGGTACTTGATGAAGGCAAAGAGAATATTAAATGGTACTAGAAGTCATTTATAAAGACTGACTACAACCATGGAACCAATTCCAAAAATGAGGACTATAATTGTCATGAGTGTTTCCTCTGTGTGGAGGGGGCACACACGCATGCATGCATTTGTGTACGTGCACACTCCCTGATCAGCTTTCCTGATGCTGGGACAAAATACCTGAAATTCACAACTTAGAAAAGGAAATGGCTCATACTTTCAGTCAATCTGCTAGTTCCATTGCTGTGTGTCCAAGGTAAGGCAGAACATCATAGCAAAAAGGCATGACGCAGGGGGAAGGGCGAGGACAACGCTACTCACTTCATGGCAGCTGTGAAGCAGAGCACAGGCAAAGTGTGCCAGAGAGGAAGGGGTCCATGGGATACAATTCCCATGTTGAAGTATGCTTTACTAATTTCTCAAGCCAATCAAGTTCAAAAACAAGATTAACCATCACAGTATACCTATAATAAGCAAATATATTTGTTTTCTGTCCCCTTCTAGTCCCATAATGTAACAAAAATTTACTCTTATCAGTATTAAAGTACTGCTAGTTTTACATCATAGTTTTTAAGTTACAAGGTTTCAGGAGTAGAATAACATCATTCAAGAAATTTACCTACTCTTCTGGGGAACAAATTAGTCCATTTTCAGTTACATACATGTTGGTTGTATATTAAGTGATTTTTGACCTGCTTATTGCCTTTGTTTGGATAGTTTGCTTTAAGGAGATTAGCATCGGTACCCAGTTGACTAGGACTTAAAATAATTAGTCTTATGTGTCAATTTAACTGGGCTAAATCCCAAGAGCTGGTAAAATATTATGTCTGCCTGTGCTTGCGAGGTTGTTTCTAGAAGGGGTTAGTGAACATATGAATGAAGAGACAGAGTAAAGAAGACCATCCTCACCAATATGAGTGGGCATATTCCAATCCATCGAGGGCCTGAACAGGACAAAAAGGTGGAGGAAGGGTGATGGAGCTGGGATAGCCATCTCCTGCACTTGAATATTAGTGCTCAAGGTTCTTGGGCTTGTAGTCTTGGACTGGGACTTACACAACTAGCTTGCCTGGCTCTCAGGCGTTTGGATTCAGACTGAAATACACCACCAGCTTTCCTGGTTCTCTGGGTTACAGACAGCACATCATGGAAACTTTTGATCCTTGTAATTGCATAAGCCAATTCATATGACAAATCACACACGTGCACACATACACACACACATGCACAAGCACACACACCCCTCCTGTTTTTCTGGAGACTTCTACTACAATATTGGAAATTTATATATATAAATGAGAACTACATCCTCAGCCCTCAACCTACCTTTAATATCTGCTGGACTTTAATTTCCACTGAATGAGCTTGAAATTTCTGCAGTGGCTCCATTCTATATGAATTAGCAAACTTCAATTTCGACAGGGCACTCTTCCACTCTTTACCTATGTCCGCAATTGAGCCATCAAATGGAGGTTCTACATACTGAACATCATGAACTGATTCTCTTAGTCTTTCTTTTAAGATCTGTGCATACTGGAGGGAGGGGGAGTAGGACAGTGAACGAGGGGAAGAAAGAAAGGGAGAAAAGAAAGAGAGAGAGAGATCACTTTTCAAATTTTAAAATGTAATTTCAGATTAAAGAATCCTGATATAGTGGAGCAAGGCAGACACAAAGCTTGGAAATCTGTTATAACACAGTTCTATGAAAACATACTTACTAAATCTTAGATTTATTCATACAAACTTGGCAAAAGAAAAAAATCTTTCTTTTTATACACACAAACATATATACATATGCAAATCTGTGTACATATATTTAGATTATCCACAGAACAGCCAAAGGAACTAGAAGCAAGAACTGCCTCCAGAGAGCGTAACTGAGTGGCTTGGGGTAGGGATGTAAGGTGCACCATTTATGTTCCCTACAAAATATTATCCACCTTATCTTTAAACTTATTTAGTTTATGCTTGAATAAATAATACAATTATTTGGGTAACAAATTCATAAGTCTTAAATTGAAAAGCTAACAAAAGTGTATTGATTTGATATTTGTTTTGTGAATGAACATCAACATTCATTCGGCAATATTCATTATGTCACATCCAACAAACATTAAGGAAATGTTTATGACCTCATATGTTCCAGGTAAGTGATCTAACCTCTTAAAGTGGTGATCCTCATTTTCATAATAGTCAGGAATTTCTCCTTCTTACCTAATTGCTTAGCTAGAACTTCCTGTTCAATGTTGAATATGAGTGGTGAAAATCAACATCTTTGTCTTGTCCCTAGTATTAGGGGAAATGTCTTTCACCATTAAGCATAATTTCCATGGGGTTTTTTAATATATGGTTTTTATTATGTTGTGGTAGTTTCTGTTATTTTAAAATCATGAAAGAATGTTGAATTTTGTCAGATGCTCTTTATCAATAGCGATGATCATGTGGCTTATTGCTTCATTATGTTTATGTTGTATAATACACTGTTCTGTTTTCATATACTGAATCATCCTTGCATTCCAGGAATAAATACCATTTGGTCATGGTACATGATCCTTTGAATATAATACTGAATGCTGGTGTTTTGTTGAGGGTTTTTGCATCATTACTTGTAAGAAATATTGTTTTATAATAATTTTCCTTCCTTGTAGTTTTCTTGCCTGGCTTTGGTATCAGGGTAATGCTAACCTCATAGAATGAGTTCTAAATCTAATACTTGTGATTCTATCTTCTGAAAGTGACTGTAGAAACTTGTTCAAATTTCTTCCTTAAATATTTGGTAGAATTTACTAGTGAGCCCATTAGGGTCTGGTTTTCTCTTTGGGAAGGTTATCAAGTATTGATTCAATTCCTAAATTAGTCCTAATTTCTATTTTTTTGTGTGAGAGCTCTGGCAGAGTAAGTCTTTCAAAGAATTTCTCTATTTCATCCAGGTATTCAAATGTGTGCACTTGGGATTGTTTACAATATTCTCATAATCCTTTTGACGTCCATGGGCTCTGTAGTGATAACCCCACATGCATTTCTGATTATTAACCATTTCTACTCTCTTTGCTCTGTACTAGCCTGTCCAGAGGCTTACTGACTTTATTGGTCTTCTCAAAGAAATGCATTTGTTGATTTTTATCTACTGATGTCCTACTTTCACAATTTCATTCACTGCTGCTATAATTTTTATTCTTTATTTTCATTTGCTTGCTTAGGATTTAATTTGTTCTTTTTCTGCTTCTTAGGATGGATGCTCAGATAGTTTCTTCTTTTCTAATATTTGCTGCATTCAATACAGTAAGTTTCTAAGATCTGCTTTTGAGTCATCCTACAATTTTTGATATATAATATTTTAAGTCATTTAGTTTGAAATATTTGCAAACTTCTTGAGATTTCTTGACCCACATGTTCTTTGAAATTGTTGCAAATTTCTTGAGATTTCTTGACCCACATGTTCTTTGAAATTGTTCAATCTCAATATATTTAGAAAATAATTTTCTGTTACAGATTTTGCATTGAATTCTGTTGTGGTTTGAGAGCAGAAACTGTATTTCTATGTTTAACATTTGTTAAAAGTGCGTCTTATGGCCCAGAATGTGGTGCATCTTAATGAATGTTCCATCTGAGCCTGAGAAGGATGAGTACACTGCTGTTATTTGATGACATAAACTATAGATTTCAATTATGTCTTGTTGAGATCAAATATATCATTAACTTTTTCTGCCCAATGAATCTTTCCATTTTCGATTAAGGTCTGCTAAAGTTTCCACTTAGAATAGTTGATTCACACATCCCCCCATCAAGTTCTACCAGTTTTGTTTCTTGTATTTTGATGTTGTGACAGTAGTCACATACCTACAAAGAATTTCTGTCTTCTTGGAGAAATGGCCCCCTTAGTAATGGTCCTCTTTATTTCTGTTAACTTTCCTTGCTTTGATGTGTGCCTTGTCTGAAATTAAAGTAGACATTCCAACTTCATTTTTGATTGTTATCCTGTATATTATTCTCCACCCATTTATTTTTAAACAATATGTGTTCTTATTTTCAAAGTGGGTTTACAGTAGACAACATAATTGAGTCTTGTCTTTATGTTCAATCTGAAAATTGCCGTCTTTTAATTCCTGCATTTATACTACTGACCTTCAAAGTGATTACTGATGAGCAGGATTAAGCTAAAATGCTTGTTACTCTTTTCTATTTGTTGCCATTGTTCTTTGTTTCTGTTTTTGTCTTCTTTTCTGCCTACTGTGATTTGAGCTGAGCATTTCACCTTTCATTTTATCTCCTTTCTTAGCATATCAGTTATACTTCATTTTTTTGGTTACTTTAGACTTTGACAACATGCATTTAGAACGAATCTATACTCACTTTTGATTAACACTGTAATACTTCATGGATCATGTAATTTATAATAAAACAATTAGAATTCCTCTTTTCCATTCTTTTATCACTGCTCCCATTCATCTCACTTATAGATGAGAACACATACAAATACATGTAAAATGTACCCATAATCACACATAATTGAAAACATCATTACTATTATTATAAACCAACCATCTTGTTAGATGAGTTAAGAAGTGGAAAATAAAATTTTTTATTCTGCTTTTCTTTAGTTTTCTTTGTGCTCTTTCTTTTGTTTAGGTCTATTTGTTTGTTTGTTTGCTTGGTTTGGTTTGATTTTTGAGACAGGGTCTCACTATATAGTTCCTTCCGGCTGGCCTCTAACTCATGCCCATTCTCCTGCCTCAACCTCTCGAATGCTGCCACTACAGGCGTGTGCTACCACACCTGGCAGGTCCAAGTTTCTGAACTCTTCTATTCCTTCTCTTTAAATAACTTTGTTAACATTTTTTGCAAGGTAGGTTTACTGGCAAATTCCCTTAAATTTTTTTTTTTGAGAAAGTTGTCATTTCTCTTTCAGATTTAAGGGTACTTTTGCAGGACACAGATTCTAGATTGTTGGTTTGTTCTAGAAATATTTTATTTTACTCTACTCTTTTCTTCCTTGTGTTGTCCCTCAGGAGAAAGTGTATGTAATTCTTCTCTTCTCTATAGGTAATGTGTTTTTCCTTGGGGTTACCTTTTGAATTTCTTTTCACCTTTAATTTTTGTAATTCAAAAATCAAATGCCTAGGTGCCATTTTTTGTTTGACATTTTTCCTGCTGTTAGTCCCTAATCTTCCTGGATCTGGGCTTCCGCATATGTTGTCTCATATTATTCTTATTCTTCTTCAAATATTCCTTCAGGCCCTTTCTTTTCCTTCTGGTATTCCCACTGTGAGTCATTTACATTTCTTGTCACTGTCCCACGGTACTGGGACACTTTTTAAAAAATCCTTTTTCCAGTTTTGGGGATTTCTGTTGACATGTCAAGTTTTGTCTTATAATTCATAAGAAGAAGAAGCCTATGAACAGTATTCTTCATTTGTCACTGGTTTTTTAAATTTAGTGTTTCCTTTTGGTTCTTAGGATTTCTCTGAGTACATCGTTCATCCCTTCTGTATGCCATTTTGTCAACGAGAGTCCTCAAAATATTAATCAGTTTTAAATACCCCAATAATGCTGTAATTTCTGCCAAATCTGGTTTTAATGTTTGCTTTCTTCTCTGTTTGTTTTCCAATTTGGTATGCGTCGTAATTGTTTTTCTTCCTAGCCAGTCATTATTCACTGGATAAAATGAAGTGCTGTAAATAGACCTCCAGTAATGTGGTGGTAATGTACAGGAGGAAAGGAGGGAATGTTCATATCTCTCTTTTTACAGTGAGTCTGTGCTTCTAACCTGAATTTCACAAATGTTTCTGTTTTTCCCTCGTAGCCCCTTGGGTGGAACAGGGCTAGAAAGAGCCAGAGTTGGATATTTCCCTTTTACCAGGTCAGTTAGCAATCCTCAGAAGACTAGGCTCCTTAACTCATTTCTCCTGAACGTGGCTGTTAAGCCCTCTCCCCCATTGTTTCTTGTCAGCTATATGAGGGTATTTTTCTGTAATATTTACTTTGAGAATCTGGCTCAACTTCTGTAGGTGAAAACCAGAAAAACACGGGGACCACTCTATCTGTCCCCCTGGAATTTTAAATTCCAAGTATTATAAACACATAGCATTGCCAAGCATTGTAGCACAGACCTGTAACCTCAGCGTACAAGAAAGTTGAGTTTGGAGGGTCACAAATTCAAGCCCAGCCTGGATAACTGAGTAACTTAGTGTTACCCTGCTTCGAAAAGAGAAAAAATAAAATAAAAACAAAATGCAGGGGGCGTAACTCAGTGCAAATGTCTTGAGGCAATTCCCAGGACGGGGCGGGGGGTGGTCTCTGGTAATTCAATTATATTTGAGGTTTTACACCCTAAATTTGTTTCCTGCCCTGGTGTTAGCGCCAGACTTTCTTGATTTTGGAGGCAGAAATTTGCCAAATGACATCACTTCTCTTACCGCTTTAATTAGTGTTCGTGTTTTCAATGTGTTCGGCCTTTTATTATGATGTAGTAATGACTCCCAAACTCCTTACACCAAGAACTGGAAAAGGGAATTGTATTTTTGAAAGGTTTTTAGCCAAGTATAGAATTCTAGGTTTGGCTGTTTTATTTCGGGACTTAAAAATAATGCTTCAATGTTTTCTGACTTGCCCAGTTTCAGATAAACCTGCTGTTTTCTCTGCATACAGCTTCTTTCCTTGTTGTCTCTAAATTTTTTAATGACTGGTTTCAAGTATGTCTTGGTGTAATTTTATTTTTCTTGCACTTAGAATTAATTGAGATTCTTTGATTCATGGGCTGATCATTTGCATCATAATATGGAAATCTCATTCATTATTTCTTTAAAATATTTTTTATCTATTCTTCCTTCAGGAACTCAATCACCAGACTAGTAGGCCATTAGAAGCTACAGTTGTAGCTCACTGAACTCTCCTAAAATCAAGCCCCCAATCTAAGTCTCTGTAATTCACTTTCTTCCACTGTTGAACTTTCTATTAATTCCATTCAGTGCACAATATCTCTGACACTGGATTTTTCATCAATAACAGTTTGATTTGAACTTGGCATGCTCAATTTCCTCTGTATTTTTGACTATCTGGAATGTAATTATCCTAATTGGATATACAACTATTGCATATTAACCTTTATCATAACTACTTTGGTATCTTTGGGGAGGTACCTTTTAATAACAACTTTGTGTCATTTCTGGGCTTATTTTTATTATTTCTCATTTTTATTTTCCCACTTCTTCATAGGTCTGCCAGTATTTAATAGGAAAACTGACATTGTATTTTACCTTCTTATATGGTATATTGTTTTGTATTCCCCAAGATATTCTTGAGGATTCTCTTAAAATGTAGTAATTCGCAAACAATTTAGCTCTTGAGTCTTGCTTAGACAGGCCAAACTAGAGAAGTCTTTACATCTGTTTGTTTTCCTCACTACTGAGGGAAAACATTTCTTGGTGCCTTAAATATAATGCTAAGAGGTGGAAAGCTCCATGATTTTTGTGTTTTCCTCTTTAATTTAGTGGAAGCACGAACTATTCTGTCAGTCCAAGGATTTAGTTCTCCTTCTTTTCAGTGGTTCTTTCTCTGCCTTAGGTGGTTTCCTCACCAGACACATTAATAGACTAAGCTGGAGACTCAAGGTTTCATCTTCATGACAAAGTTAACAACAGCGGCTACCAATCCCACCAAAATTCTATCCAATGGAGTATGAGTTAATTCTCTAATGAAATGAAGGGAGAACAGAAAAATATTAAGAGCTGTTCATATTGATTGTGTCCTGATTTTCCTTGTGTGCAAAAATATGGGAATTATTGGTTACTTAAAAGTTTTAAATGACTCAATATTGCACTCAGTGTCCTCATTTAATGAACATTTGAAGAAGCATACTCAATTTCTTCTCAATTACTGGTCCATTCAAATTTTTTACTTCTGGAAATCTTTTGGAAGATTTTAAAGATAGTTATGACTGATCACATTCATATCAAATAAGCTGTGATGGTCCATGTCCCTTCATTCCCAGATTTTAACCTACATACCAACTGCAGCTATGTATTTTCTCATTTTGAGTTTAGGCTTATTCAACTTTCAAATTTACTTCAAAAATGTAGTTGGTATTAAAGTTTATAGAAGTCTCCTTTGTCTCCACCACGAAGACTTCTTTTTTTGTTTTGTTTTTTGGTGACCTGCAATACAGCATAGTCTAGGACCATCTAGTTTGAAATCTAACAGATTTGTTTCTAGTCTTGTTCTGCTTGTACTTAGCTGTGTGAAACTGGCCTATATTGTTATCACTCATTACCTGTTCCTTCCTCTGTAAAACAAACACCAAAGAGATATTAAAAACCGTAATACTGCCATAATTTTTTTGAATTTTTTTTTGTTACTTGGAAGCGATCTTGAAATATTTCGAGGTCTCCACAAATCTGTGCTTTGCCTAATATTTCTATTTTCACCTCACCAAGCCTAAGTCCTATGAAATAGCTATGGGAAGAATGCACTATGGAAAGTGGGGCAGGAGTCCCAGAACACAGGTTCTCATCTCAGCTCTATTATTAAATTCTGTATCCCGTGAAAATTATTTTTCTCTTATAGTTTCAATAAAAGACTGGGAGTCCTGACTATGTTAAAGCGTCTCAAAGTATGATCACATATAAATACTGATGTTCTAACAATAAAACTGAATAATGGCCTTTTCCATTAATATCAGGCAAGTTAACAATACTTTCAACTTTTTTCTCCTGTATATTCTTGAAATAAGGAGTCAGATGATGTTTAAAAACTCAAACTTTCCGGTTTTTTTCTTCTCGTATACTATATAGTCATTTTTTAGTTGGTAAAACCGACGCTACATCACATTACTCTTTGGAAATCTACAACTCCAAAAACAGTTGAAAAGATCATGTAAGTTTTCAATTATTTAACGTACAGTTCTATGAACCTAAAACCCTTGGACAAGTCTAAAGAAGGAGTTAAATTCATGCTCAGAATTCAGTTTCTCAGGTGGAAGCAAAAAAAAAAAAAAAGCAAAGTCAGCCCTCCCGTGATTTAGAGGGTGAGCAGGCAAGCAAATGAACTCTATAGACTCGCACTCACTGACTCTTTCTCGAACATGCTAGGCTTCCTCTTACTAAACCCCACTGATGGCGGCTGAAAGGCCTGGCTCGAGTTCGGCTTAAGGCCTCTGCCTCGCTTCTCCATCTTGCTCAGCTTCCCAGTAAGCCACTGCGACTCGCTTCCGTCCACAACCAAACGTCTCAGCTGTCTCGTGCGAGAGTTCAAGTACCGTCCCGGGACTGCGCGCGACCGGAAGTGACGCCTTGGTCAGCACGCTGCCGGAAGTGGCGCGATAAGTCGTGCGCCGCCCCGCGGCACAGGGGGATTGCTGACGTCATCCGCGAGAGCCGCGGCCCTGGTCCGGATGTGATGGAGGTAGGGCGTGCCGGCGCTGAACGGCCGCGAGCTGGTTTCGGGTTGGGCGTGTCCTGAGGGTTGTCAGCGCAGGGTCCACGCGATGCAGAACCGCGCTTGTCCTTATAGGTCGCGTTGGCCCATGTAAATAAAGGGTTCGATGACGGGTGTGCAGGCGGAGCCTGGGGCTGCCCCACTTGAGGGTTGTGTTCGTTTTCCTCCGCGGACGTCGGTGGTCAGGGATGAAGGCAGCTGCGCTGGACCTGGAAGGCCCGCGAGAGCCCTGACGACAGCTGCCCTGCGAGGCCAGCGTCGTGTCCATGTTACAGTGGAGGCCGAGGCGCGGAGCTGTCGAGGGGCAGAGATAGGCGGCCGAAGAACCAGGCTGTCATGCTGTTCTGGGCAGGTGCTCGGAGCAACGTGGAGGCTTCCTGGTGCGAGTGGCTAACTTCTGCTTCCAGTTGGAGACATGCGTGCTGTGACAGACCTGGAACCAATTTACACAATGTCTGTGTGTTGGTAGTAGTTATTTCCCCAAGCCGAAAGTGGTGGAACCTTGGAGACGCAAGTTTCAGCTCAGAGTGGGAGCCATTTACTCCACGAACTGTTTACTGTGGCCAGGGGCATTGCTGTCTCTTGGGCACTTGGCATGTGTGTGGTCTGTGTGTGGTAGAATATTACAGTACGGTTGAGATTGGGCAGCCATATTAGGCTCAATTTTCTACACTCACGTTCTCCATAAAAATGTTTATTTTGATAACTGGGATAGTAGAGTAAGACCTAAAGGAATAATGCAATAGTCATGCACTCATTGAGGGTCGGTGGATTCCTATATTAACACATTTGATTAATAAAATGATTGTAAGTCTTTAAACGTTAATTTTAAAGCTTTTACCTAAATTACCTTTAATATTTAATTGCACGGTCTTACTCATACAGCTGCCATGTTATCCAGAAAACCTAACAGCAGTCACACTTAAGTGCATTCTATATTAAGAAAGGATTTTCTTGTGATTTAGGTATATATAATTAATATTCCTCTTTCCTGTAAACTACCTTTTATGTTTTATATTTCAGATTTTAATAGGGGATCCCGTTACCACATGTCTTTCTCCCTCTGTATATGACATGATTTGTAAACTTGGGTTTGAATTCAAAGAACATTGTGATATCAATAACATATTGACTCAAAATGGTGAAGTACGCTGGAAAACAATCACAGACTGTGTGACCTATACAGATGCAGGTTTGTAGTGTCTTTGTACCCTAAACTCTAGTCAGTACTCTTCCACTGAAAGTACCTTGACCTGTAAAAATCCCCCTTTCTAACCACTCCTTTTTTTTTTCTCATTATGATATAATACAAGCCTAACTCAAAGAAAAGAAAAAAATCAGTATGAAGAGAGACAGTTTTGGCTAGAGAAGTGTAGAGAATTCAAGGGATGCTGGGCTGAGAAAACTGATGGCCTACTAGTGTAGATTTCAGAGCCCCGAGACAATAGTCTGTAGAAGTCATGTGAATTAAGGGCATGAAATGATTAGTGGTAGATTATACAATCATTTTAAATGTCGTCCAAGTATTGTACATGTTTTTGGAAAGGGATATGGCCTCGTAAGTTTAGTGATAGTTACAACAACTACAAATGAAACTGCTGTGGCCCACTAATTCCATTTCTAAGAATTAATAAGATAGTTGTGCTCGAAGATATGGCAGTGTGTGTGTAAGACTGTTCTTTGCAGCATTGTCTGTCTTGGTTAAACAAGTCAGTAATCAGGAAACAGACTTCAAGCATTAGAGTATTGATTTCAGTAAATTATGATAAATACACCTAGTGGAACATTGGGCAGCAATAAAATGGAATGAAGAGGCTCATCTGATGAGAATTTCTTTAAGTAGAAAAAAAAAGCATGTAGATATATTTGCTTGTATGCATACAAACATTTATAAATATACATAGGAAATTAATAACACTAGTTACAGAGTTGAGGGAGGCAAGTTGGAGACTTTCACCCTTCTGTGTTTTTGATCATGAACAATGTGGATGTTCAACCCCAAACTTACCAAAACAATAAAAATAAAAATCCATACTATAAATATGTTTTCAAATAATTCATTGTCATTAGAAGTCTCATTGTCTAATAATGTTAGGTTATAAAAAAAAGGTTACAGTGTTATATACAGTAATTCTCCTTTATCCTGTGAGCGTACTTTTCGATACCATCCATGTCAGTGGATACCAAAATAATGCATATCACTGAACTTATATGTACTGTGTTTTTCCCGTATGCTCTGTAGTGTTGCCATGTGGTACCACAGTTAATGCATCTTTCTGTATTTTATGGCCTAGTGCTTTCTTTGCATCACTCACTACTGTCGTAGTTTGGGCCCATAGTTAAGTAAGAGTTAGTTGAACACAAGCACTATGCTGCTGTGTGACAGTTGATCTGGTAAATGATATAGCTATTAAATGACTAATGGTTGAGTAGTGTTTACACTGTGGATACACCGAATGAAAGAATGAGTGGGACAGTGTAAAATTTCATCATGCTACTTACAACAGCACACAATTTAAAACAGATGAATTATTTGTAAAGCTTTCTTCCATTTAGTATTTTTTGTACCATCGCTGACTGTGGGTAAATGAAAGTTCAGATAAGAGGAGACTGGTATACAGTGTGAGTCTGATTTCATGTGAGTTTATATGCAAGTAGTGACATTAAATAAAATATTTTCTACTGTTTGAGTATTTTACAAATTGTACCAATAATTTATTTTTCTTTTATAATGAGATCAACATCATGTAATTTATCTCCAATGGCATATGTTTATCATATGCTCAGTTATAAGCCAATTGTTGATTTTGTGGAAGTTTTATATTAAAGCACTGTTTTCTTTGATGATTTAGATATTTTTCATCATGTGATAGGGAGCTATGGTACTTACGCTAATACTTGTTTTCTCATCTTTTAAGACCAGAGTGTGAATTACCAGGAAAGCATACAGTGCCTGGGTCCCGTGTGTGAGGCCATCCATCTACATTTCTTATCTCTGACCAAGGGGCAGTTTGAACTTCAGTATGCGTCATGGTTTCAGTGGACAAGTTTTAAAGAGGTTTGGCTTTTGAACACCTTTAGAAATAAGCACCTTTTAAAAAAAAAAAAAAGGAAAAAGAAATAAGCACCTTTGCAGATACCACTCAGCGACTCTCATTACTGGCTGATTTTGAAGAGTTCAGGTCTCTATCCCTGGGCTCTGCCTCTGTAGAAGTCTCAGGGGACTGTGAGAGCAACCTGAGTTGTTGTGCAAGGTCTCCAAAGCCTGAGCCGAGAAACACAACCCTATGAACAAAGGCAGTTTTCGAATTCATAGGTTTAGGTATTGGAGAGGTAATACTTGATACAGGGATGCTCGTTCTGGGACAGATCATGAGCATTCCAAAGTATAGGCAAGCCCTCTAGGTGAGATGGTGAGTTCTTAGAAGACCAGAAATGAGGATGCATAGTTCCGTAAAGTATGATAGGTAATTTGGGGCCCAACCTAAAACCTTGTTTTGGTTATTTTGTTGTAATCTTTTCTCCATTTCATGTAACGTGAAATCTCCACCATAAAGCAGAATGTATAACAAGTGTCATTCTAAAATAAATTGAATTTCCTAATTTAGAGTAGAACGATCATTGTTTCTCCATTACTTTTCTATCACTGTGATGAAATACCTGAGATAAATAACTTGTAAGGAGGAGAAGTTTATTTTGGCTCATAGTTCCAGAGGATTCAGCCTGTGGTTGCTTGGCCTTGTTGGTTTTGGGTCTGTGATGATGCAGAACGTCATGGTGGAAATTCATCACAGAGCAACTCTGCTTGCATCCTGGTGGCCAGGAAGGAAGCAGAAAGAAAAGTGGGGCCACAATGTCAATACCCCCTTCAAGGGCATTTCCCCAGTGACCTCCCTTCCTTACTCACGACCCCACCTGCCAAAGGTTGCACCACCTCTCAATAGCACCACAGACTGGTGCTTTAGCTCGTGGGCTTGTGGGAGAAGATACGTAAGATCCAAACCATAGCATTCTTTTTCTTTCTCTCTTTTTGTCTGTTTTTGAATTTTTGTTTTGTTTTGTTGTTTTGTTTTGTTTTGTTTGCCCTGGGCTACAATCTCAAGCCTTTTTTATTTTGAGGCAGGGTCTCATTAAGTTGCCCAGCCTGGGCTTGAGTTGAACCTGAGATTCTCTTGTTTTAGCCTTCAGAAGTCCTGAGATCACAGGAGTGTGTCGGTACATCAGCATGCTGTATTCATAACAGCACTTTTAAGTTAGGGGTGAGCAGCCTTGTTTTGATCTAGCATTAGGACCCATTCTAGATCATAATGGGAAATAAGATGTAGGTGAAAATATTTGACCTTTCTGTTCACAGTTATGCCAGATTTATTCAATATGCATTTAAATAAAAGAATTTTCAAAGAACGTCTTAGGTATTAAAATATTTTCCTTGATTTAAACATTGTAATATTTGAGTAAAAGTACTTAAAAAAATTAAAACAGCACTTGAAATATTTAGAGGTTTAAACATGAAATGAGTTGTATTGCTATTTTGAGAAATACTTATACTGAGTATGAGTTCTGACATGTGTCTTGTAGTTATTTCTCGAAGTATTTGATGCCTTGGGAAGCCTGCCCTCTGCTGCCATCTCTCTGAGCTTAATGAAGCTGACATCGTGTCTGGAGCAAGCTTTGGGTGACGTAAGAGCACTCTCCTTACCAGCCCATTACATTACACATTTGGATTAATAGGAAACTGTTTGTCAGTTGCCCTTAGATTTCTTGAGTTTAATCATTGTTCTCCTATAAAATACAATAATTGGGTACAGGTTTTCAGTATTTTTTGAATGATTGTGAAATTATACCATTTGTTTCTGAGGACTTTTCTCCTCGGTTGTACAACAGTTGCTTCGTGGGTAATGTTCTCATCATTAATTGGCTTGTTATAGTGTAATTGCTCTATAATTTTTGTTTGAATTTTAGGCATTCTTGCTGGTTGGGAAAGAATGCCCCTTTCTTTTAAGAGATCTGCTTGCATCTGAGGAGCTTGCTCAGGTCTTTGGGCAGCCCGTGGTAAGCTCATTGGTCTAAAACTCGGAATAACAGCGCGAACCTGGTGACGTTAGCAGATGCCGCAGTGTCACCCTCTCTTTCGTAATTCCCCCCCTTCCGCCCACACTGAAAGTGTTCCCACCCTGAGTCTCACCATGGTAGAATAACCTCTGGGGTCCAGTCAGAGGGACAATTTCAACCATGTTGCTTAGATTCATTACATGTTCGTAATAGTAACTCAACACAGAGTAAGTTTTAACCCTTTAAAAGAACAGTATTACGATTTTGTTCTAAAATACCAGTGTTTATAACATGACAATTTATGCTTCTTACAGCCATTCATACTTACCATGAAAAGACTTAAATGTGATGAGAAATGGTAGAGAGCCATTCACTTTTTCAGACGTCTGGTAGGCACATGACCAGGATGCTCTTTCCTCTGTCCCTCTCATTCCTGGGGATTGAACCCAGGACCTTCACATTGAGCTACATCCCATAGCTCATTTTTAAATTTTGAGACAGTCTTGCTAAATGGCCCAGACTAGGCTTGAATCAGCGATCTTCCTGTTTTAGCCTCCCTTGTTAAGATTACAGGCCTGGCCCACCACACTGGCTAGAGATGCAGGACTAGGGGGTGAGGCAGGGCCATGCCAACAGGGAATCCAGGACAGTGTTGTGCAGAAAGCTTCACTGGCCAGCTAAGCAGCCAGATTCATTATTTGAAGAGAAATTGTCATCAGCAGACTGTCTCACTCTTGGCTGGAGCCCTCACCCTGTGTTAGCTTTATGATCGTTTTCTTTTATGAAGAGCATAGAATGGGGATAACCTGCACATCTCTTGTTGTTGCACTAAATTTTTACACTGTTTCTTTTTCTCTCCTGTCTGCTGTTCACTTACTCCTATGCCTACCTAATCCACTTGTAGCCTCTGGATGATTTTTCTTGGTCACTGGCATGAATATTTCTGCTTGCCCAGATGATAAATACCAAGAATATTAATATCTGGCAGGACAGCAGAGATGTCCTGGGGTGCATTGAAGGTCTGCTTGTTACGTGCTCTCCTGCCAGGTTAAACCCCTCCGTAGACTTTGAAGTTGAGAGCGCAGCTCTTCCCTCTCCTCAGCAGCAGCCTCCCACATAAATGAAGACCACTTTTCTTTGTTTCTTTGAGGCCCAACTGTTCTTTCCCACTACATGATTTCATGTTCTTTTAGACTCTGAGCACTCCCTGTTTTCTTAGATGTCTTCTAAGCTGGTGCTCCACACCCCAAAGCAGGGGTCTGGCAAGGACTGATTGCTGCAGCCTTTTAGGCTGGGTCTTGTAATGTGTGTGCATCAATCAATGGAGAAGCAGGTGGAGACCCAGGACTTTTCACCACACAGACACAGAGTGCCTCGTACTATTTCTGCCTGCGCTTTCTATCCTGTTTGTTTTGCCCCGATCCTGGAGCTAAGCAGGTGTGCCTTTCCTAGAGGTAGTTCTGAGGACGAACAAGTTGAGAGATCATGCAAAATGTGCCTGGCACATGGTAAACCTCCAACAAATGTGATCTTGTTATTATTAGTACTCTATGCAAGCCAAAACTGGTGGCTCTGTTAGCTCTGAGCAAGAAAGCAAATGTTATCTCAGTATTGCACTGGTTTTTTCAACAATGCAGTGGTTATGTAACCGTTCAATGATTTGCTGTCCAACTGGGTTAGATGGATGTGCTCAAAGTCTTCATTGGCTCACCCCGTGGACTTAACCTGCGGAATATCCTGTGGCATGGGTTTGCATCACCTCAAGAAATTCCTCCAAAGTAAGCTGCTGATTTTCTTTTTCTTTTTTTTTCAAACCTATGAGTTTGTTTTATCTTCAGTTTCATAAGAGGGAAAGATGTATTTTGTGAAAAGCAAGAGAGAGGGTTGGTTTATTTATTTAGAGAGTGGTTTCCCTAAGTCACTAAGTCACTCATACTGGGCTCAAACCTGTGGTCCTCCTGCCTCAGCCTCCCAGAATACTGGGATTACAGATGTGCTATCATGCCTGCCTAAAAATGAGAGAGTGTGAGACAGGATTTTGAAGCTCAAGTTGCCCATTAAAAGCAGAGTTCCCAGTGTGGTGACAGTGTGGCTTCAGTACTTTACACTTCAAAGGCCATTGAGAAGACATAGTCACCCATACATACAGATGCTGGCTTGGTGGAAGCCTCAGGAGTTTCTGAGATATTGTTGTCCCTCCCAACCATTGCACAGCTTAATTCCTATATCTATAGGAACTTTCTGCAATTTGATAGTGCATTGTTTTCTTAATGTGAAGCCTTTTGTGACTGTATTCATTCTTCTGATAGATGTCTGGTATTTTCTCCTAGATACTGCTCAGTGATGCTGTTGTTGACAGCAGGGTTGGGTCAGTTACTTGAGAGTTACCTTCAGCAAACTAAAGTCATATTGACTCATCGATCCTTTGTAACTCTTACAAACTTAGAGGATTTGATTGTTTTTCCTGGCAAGTACTACATTTAATGTTTTTTCCCTTAATATATCTTTGTGAAGATATTTATAAAGCTAATCAGTAGCATCAAGACTTGAACTCTTGAAGTGGACTAAAGCAGTTTTTCTCCAGTAGCAAGGTAGCTTTGAGGCCATTTGAAGAACTCCTTAAACATTACCCCTTCCCACCAGGCTGGGACTGCTGTGGGGACATGACGGCCATGGCTGCATGAATCAGCATCATGGTAGAGCTCGCCTTTGACATACAAAGGCCTTAGGGCTGTTTATGACACACATTGTGTTTTCTCCTTTTGCCTGCTGTGCATTGTACTCACAGCCATGCCCCCAGTACCTATAGTTTAAGACTCTCTCACATTTTCTAAAAACATATTTCTCTTGCTCATTGTGCTCAGCTGCTCAGCCCTAAACTGTGCTTAGAGTTGTTATCATCTGAGTCACTGCAGAGTTGTCCTTGTCCGCACTGACAGCTCCCCGCCACTGCACTGTGGCTGTAAATCAGGTGTCTTCCTAGCTGAGTGACGCACTGCTGTGGGCTTGAGGTTCATTTGCCTGAAGGGGTTAGTTCTCTGGTATCTTTCTCCAGGTACGTTCCCATCTTTTTCCAGTTGATTAATGTGATTGTTTTAAAGATATTTGCTTTTTTTGCAGATATCACTTGTAAGATACTTTCAGTATTAGAAGAAGTGATGACAAAATCTACGTTTATATTAAAAATCATGTTACCATATTGGGAAATTGCACTGGTGAAGTTCAAGGCACACAGGTAATGGAAGGGTGTTGTGGCACAGCAGCTCTGGGTGGCTGGAGGCCAGGCCTCCTTGGTGCCTTTGACTATCCATGCACTTTTGTTAGGATAGAAGTGAACAGGTAGGGCTAACTCAAGAGTAGACCAAACATGAAGTACCTTCATATAATTCTTAAAAGAGAGTTTATAATTGTGTTCAAAACATTAGGTGCTATTCTGTTGGTACAGTTGATATAATGTGTTTTGGTAGAACTAGGGATTGAAGACAGGGCCCCTCTAAGTCACTAAGTTGCCCAGAGTGGGCCCAAACTTGGAATCCTCCTATTTCAGCTTCACAGAATGCTGGGATTTTTGCACAATATTTGTGCAATGCCTGACTTCAATATTTGTTTTTCAGAGTGATTTTTTTTTTTTTGAGCTCTTGCTAAAAGAGAAATATTGAGTCCAGAATTAGAGACTCATGAAACACTGTCAGGTAAGAAGCTTGGTCATCATCCTCCCTCAGGAGCAAACCTTGTGCAAGAGCAAACCTTGTGCAAGAGCAAAACATGTGTGACATATGGAGACCAAGAGGACAAAGGAGTTGGTCTTTGTTCCTTCTCAGGGCCCCCATCCTGGTACATTCATTTTTCTTCCTTAACTACCCACTGAAATCTTTGTGTTTAAGTAGCTTTCAAAAGTGGTGGAACAAGTTAGGTGGATCTTTGATGATATTTTACTCTACTGAAGCTACGAAAAATTGTCAAACATTAAAACTCTGGAAAATGCTTTTAAACTTACTAGTCTTATGGAGCTTTGATTCTGGTTTTTTTTTTGTTAGCAAGCAGTATAATTTCTTCCTTTTGATGCCACATTTGTAATGTCTGGGCGATGATCATGCTGTTATTTAGTTTTAAAATATGAAGTTTTGCTTCAAAAATATGAAGTTTTTCCTTCAATTTCATAGGTTTGCTGACTGCGCCATATTGTTATTAACACAGTTGGAGGCCGGGCTTAGGAGAGTTTTTGCTGCAGTCAACAAATGTCCAGACAGACTCTGGACTGCCGAGGTACACACCCTTTGTTTATCAAATGTGATTGTTGCTGCTGTAATGACAGTTTTTTGGTAGCTAATTAAAAATTTTAAGAAATGTTTATCTCATTCTCTTTGCCATTGGAGTGACTTTTTAGCTAAGAACTTTCTTTGGAAGACTTATCTATCATTTTTTGTGGTTTCTTATTATAATGGTTTTGTAGTATTTATTATAATTATGATTATTTTGGCTATACTTCCAAATACTCTTAGAGTTCATGGTATCAGAAAGTAGGAAGCACTTTACTCTCTGTAGTTGTATCAGTGGCATGTCTTTTTAACCCTGTGAGATGGTCGTGGCTCTAGTGTCAGTGCCAGGGAGTGGAAGTATCACTGAGGACCCGTGTGCTAGTAGCTCTGTGTCCCCCGACACACCAAGGCAGACCTGGGCTTGCCGCTGGCCTTAAGAAAGTCTTGAGACCTGATCTTAGTTTCTTTATCTGGAAAAAAGGAAAGGAGTACCTTTCAAGGAAGTTCTAGTATTTAGAGATGGTTTGTATAAAATGCGGAATATTGTGCCTCCCATAAGGTTTCCCCACCCCTCCTTCCACATGCTTCTACCGTATGCACACAGACACACATGCGCATGCAGACAGGCCCAAGCACGTGCACGGTGCACGCAGACATGTGCACATGCCCTGTTGCTTCGGAGTCTGTACACGACTCCTTGGCTGCCCTGCCTGAGCTGGGCATCTCTTCGATTTCCAGCCTCCCCCCCGCCCGGCTCATGGAATGTCTCATTTCCGTACCTTTATAGTCGGTATAATTAGATTTTGCTGCTAGTGACAGAAATGACAAAATCACATGACTACAGCGATGAAAATAGAATTGCGTCTCTGCCTCTTGTTAATGTGAGCGGACCGAGACGGCAGTGCCAACACTCACACTCCCTCTGCCTGAGCAGGCTGTGCCTGCCCGAACAGGTGACTTCTTCCTCATGGCTCCTGCTAGCTGCCTCTGCCATCTTGTCTGCACTCTGCCCAGCGGAATGGGCAAGCCGCTTCCCCTTGGCACCAGCTCACTTGTACCTTGCTGCCAGGGAGGTGAAGAGACGTTTCTGTATGGCCATGTGCCGGCTGGCCTGGGGGACTGTGCGGGGTGTGCGTATGTGGGGCGAGCAGCAGCATCTTCTTCCCCCAGTTCAGCCTCCTTCTGTAAGCCGTGCTCAAAACGGTACTCGATCCAGGTTTTCATCCTGCAGGAGCTCACATAATCTTGTGCCGTTAATTATTACCTCTGTGAGAACAACAGTAATTTCAAAACTTTTGAACCTAATGAAAATGAAAACCAGCATATCAGAAGTTCTTGTGTACATCTAAAGCATGCCGCTCGTGTTTTGTGATATTAAATGCAAGGGATACCCCGAGGAATCGTTTCTGACATTTTTCAGATCTCCAAAGTCAGGTTTGTATTGGATGGCTGAGTATTCTCATACGTCTTTTCCCCAGCATTTCAACCTGACTTTATTTAAAAAGGATTATTCTTTCCCACAGACGTGTTATCAGGTAGTTCTGCTATTGTTTTCCTCAACTTCTTAGTTTCTCTGGCACCAGACTCTAGCCCCATCTTTGCTTTCCCTGGGGACATCTTGCTCCTTGCTCACTCTGAGCACATTTGGTCATCTTTCCCAACCAATAGGAAAGAGCTAGGACCTCACTCCTTACAGCTCATTTGGTTGCACTCACCTGCAGGGCATTGTGCTCGGTGCTGGCGTGGCCATGTGGAATCAGTAGATTCTGTTGTGTATTTGCCATTTGACTGTGCAAAAAAATAACTTGCCTGTTTGCATACAGGGTATAATTGACCGAAAAATACATAGGCTTAGCCCAGGCTTTTATCTAGAAGAAACTATCAGTTTATAGAATAGTACACATGTGAAAATCTTTCATAAACCCCTTAGTGCCATTATTATTTATTGAATACTTTTTGTGGTATACAGTCTCTTCAAGCTCTAAGAGATAGGAAGTTTAGTAAGACTGGGTTAGCATTCTGTTACTATAACAGAAGCCTGAGGTAATAGCTAATAAAGAAAAGGTTTATTTTTAGCACATGGTTTGAGGTTCCTGTCCATGACCATTTGACCCTGTTGTTTTTGAGCTTTTGGTACTGTGGTAGCACATTCTGGCAGGAGCATGAATTCTGACAAGCAGCCACTCCTATCTTGGCCAGGAAACAAAAAGTGAAGAAACTGAGGCACCCTAATTCCCTTTGAGGCCATGCCTCCAGGGACCCAGAGACGTCTCATGAAGCCATAGCTCTTGAAGGCTCCAGCACCTGCCAGCAGTGCCATGCTGGAGACCACACCTTCAACACGGAGGCCTTTGGTAACACTTATTTGCAACTGTAGCAAAGACTTCCTCACCCTTGAAAAGAACTGATAACATAAAAACTGTAAGTTTTAATAGGGTGCCATGTGGCATTCTGATACACCTGTACATTGTGTAATGTTCAAATCAGCTTAAACATATCTGCCTGCTCAAACATCATTTCCTTAGTGTAAAAGCATCTGTTAGGGTTTATTCTACCTAAAGAGTATCCCTCAAAAGGCTCCTGTGTTCAGAGATGGGGTGGAAGGTTATTGGATTGTGGTGGTACTATATTCATCAGAGGATTCATCCGTTGATGAGTTCATAGCTGAATGTGTTGTTAGGAGGTAGGCTGGTTGGAGGTGGGTTACTGGGGCTGTGACCTGGAAGGGTCCATCTTGGTCCTCGCTCCGCCCTTCTTCTGTTCTTTCTGCTGCCTGCCTGACATGGGTTGAGCAGTTTCCTTTGCCGTGTCTTCCCACCATGCCATTCTGCCTTGGAGCCAGCCAAGCATGCATGGTCTGAACCTTCCCAAACCAGGACCAAAACAAACCTGTCCTTTAAGTTTAGGGTGTCAGGCATTTTGTCCCAGTGAGGGGAAAATGACTGGTATGAGTCCAAAATCCTTTCTTTTAGCTTTTGAAATATATAGTACGTCACGTCTTTGTCGCCCTGCTGGGCAGTAGCACACCAGTGTTTTCCTGTCTAGCTGTAACGTGGTACCTATTGGCCAACCCCCACCACCATCCTGCACTCCCCTCCACCTGCGCTCTCCAGCCTTCACCATTCACCATTCTACTCTCAGCTTCATGAGTTCGCTTTTTTTTTTTTGATTCCACATGTGAGTGAGGTCACAGGTATTTGTTTTCCTTGCCTAGCTTTTTTCATTTCCCATAATGATCTCAGGTTCTGTGTGTCCCATGGTATGATTTCATTCTTTCCTGTGGCTGCATAGTATCCCAGTGTGTATAGGTACCACATCTTCTTTATGGATTCATTAGTTGGTGGACACAGATTTTTTCCATTTCTTGGCTGTTGTGGATAGTGCTGCAGTAAATGCAGAAGTGCAGAGATCTCTTCTACATACGCATCCCTGCCAGCTTTATTTCATTTGAATCTGCACCCCAGGAGTGAGATTGCTGGTTTCATGGTATTTTTGCTTTTAATTTTTTGAAGAAGCTCCATACTGTTTTTTCCAATAGCTGTGCTAATTTGCATTCCTAACCTTGTGCAAGCATTCCCTTTTCCCCTCATCCTGCCAGCACTTATCTTTTATCTTTTTGATAAGAGCTAACCTGTTAGAGTTAGGTGATGTATCACTCTGGTTTCGATTTGCATTTCTTTGGTGATTTAGTGATATTGAACATTTCTTCATATACTTATTGGCCACTTGTATGTCTTTCGTGAAATGTCTGTTACCTGTTTTTAAATCACATTTTAAAATTTGTTTTGTTTTTTCTTTTGAGATTGTTTTAGTTCCTTATATATTCTTGTAGTCAGGTGTATAGTTTGCAGTTATTTCCTTCCATTCTGTAGGCTATCTCTGTACTCTGTTGTTTCTATGCTTTTGGGGTCTTGACCAAAAAATCCTTGCTAATTCCAATGTCTTGAGACATTTCCCTTATGTTTTCTTCTAGTGTTTTCATGTTTCAGGTCATACATTTCAATCTATAAGCTATTTTTAGTTAACTTTTACAAACAGTGACAAAGAGAAGTGTAGTTTCATTCTGCATGTGGATTTCCAATTTTCTCAGGCTTTCTGACTATTATGGTCTTGCTTATTAGAGGAGACAGAAGACATTTATACTAATTTTATAAAAATAAATAGCAAGTAGCATATAGTTTATGGAGATAAATGAAAAATATATCTTTTTTGGAGAAAGTGGTGATATTTAGTAGGCAATTTTTTTTTTTAAGAATATAGCTCAGGAAAAATTTTAGGACCAGTAATATGGGTTTGAGGCCTACAGATATCAATTTTAGAGTCATCTTCATAATAATAAATATTGAAGAACATTTAATAATACAAGTTGAGCATCTCTAGTTCAACAATTTAAAATCTTTGTTCTAAAATCTAAAACTTTTTGAGTGTTGACAAGATCCTACACGTGGAAAAATCACATATCCAATGTCGTGTGATGGGTACAATCAAAATATAAGTGCACTAAAAACATGTATAAAACCACCTACTGGCTGTGTGTATGAGGTGTACATGAAACATAAATGAGTTTTGTGCTTTAGACTTCAGTCTCAGTCCCAAGAGATCGGTCTGTCTGTCTATCTCCCATATGTGCAAATATTCCAAAATCAAAAAGCCAAAAATCTAAAACATGTCTGCTTCCAATCATTTTAGGTAAGGGACATTCAACCTGAATTAAATTGAAAATATGTCAGGGCTGGGAACTTAGCTCAGTGGTTAGAGTGCTTGCCTAGCAAGTGCAAGGCCCTGAGTTCAATCCTCAGCACCAAAAAAAAAAATTGAAAATATGTCATTAAGCAATAATGAGAAAATATTTCTTAAGAACTGGCTTACACAAAATATGATTTTGTCACACTGTGTAAGTATTACTGAGTCCTCCCAGAAGCCTCAGGAGGCAGGCCTTACTCAGGCCCTCATTTGCTGAGAAAAACCTGAGTCTGTGGGGCTAAATGACTGCCCAGGGTCTCACTTCTTGAAGGTAGTGAGTTTGGGATCGGCACTCTCTGGAGCCTGGCCTAGAGTCTGCGTCTGAACTTGTGCTGATCACACCAAGATGCAGTTAACACAAGGAGAAAATACTGTATTTTATTCACTTGTGCACAAATCCCAGCCATCAATAGATTATTGTATTTGTGTGGGTAGTGATTTGTGAAGGTCTGGGATCATAAACTTTAGAAATAACTGGGCTAAAGAACTTGTAAGTGAAAAAAAAACCAAAAAAAAAACAAAAAACAGTGTTCTAACATGCCTTGACTGTCAGCCTAAGTGAATTTTCATGTCTTTATGTGTGTGTGTGTGTGTGTGTGTGTGTGTGTGTGTGTGTGTGTGTTGCAAGGGGTTTAACTCAGGAGCATGCTAGGCAAGCACTGCCATGGAGCCGTAGCTCCAGCCCTTGTCTTTTATAATGTATTTATTTTTTCCCAAAGTATTGTTAGATGAAAGTTCATTTTCACCAGAAGATTTCAGCTTTCTAGCTATGAGAATTTTTCCCTACTTGGAATGATGTTACTTCTACTTTAATTATTTCTTTTTATTTCTTTCCTCTTCTGCAGTCAACAACTCTTTATACCACCTTTGATGAAGTAAGTATACTTATAAGGCAACGTGAGGCAAAACATTGTCTTCTTTTAAAATACAAATTTAAACACAAAGTTGTTGACCATAAGTCATATACTTACAGGAAAATGTTGGTAGTAATATAAGCAAAAAAATGTTTAAATATACTTCTGAGTTAATTTTAAGACCTGATAGTCTAGTTTCAAAAGTTATACAAAACTCAGAATTTGGATAACACCAAAGATACTGATATTTTTGGCTATATTTAGAGATATACGTTTCAGATTTAGGATTAATATTGATTATCTTTGCATGTGGCATATAACTAAGCCATTGCTATTTGTTTACAGTGTGTGCTGATGTCTTTAATCTTCATATTGGGGGTGTGAGTCTAAAAGTGAAAACTCAGCAGAGTAAGAATTAGAGTTGAAAATGTATCACTCATAGAGTGTGAAGGCTTCTGGGTGTATAATCTTGTGCCTGAGCAGTGACAGAACTGTCGGGAAAGCCAAAGGGAAGGCTGCAGTAGAGCTTTGGGTACTCAGGTCGTTTTGCCTTTACAATGACTCTGAGACTCCTAAGTGACTGTGCAGTGGAAAGTTAAAAATGTATCTGCCTACTTGCAGTGTTTATTCCACTGATGAATGACTTGCTATTGTTTCAATACATGACACATCTGATAATGTGAGGATTACATTATATATGTAGTCATTGGGTTAGTCTGTAGAATTAGGTCAGGGCTGTGGGGCTACAAAGTCCCAAGTGCTATCAGTTTTAAGTAATGGATAGAGAAGTCACACACACACACACACACACACACACACACACACACACACACCCTCACAACGTTCAGTCAAAGGACAGGATAAGTTTAGCCTAACATGTTACATTAGTTACAAGCAAATTAAGTGAAATATGGACAGTCTTAAAATCATAGCAGCCACCATTCAGAAAAACTGCAACTAGTATGATGGCTTTAAGAATATATGTATTTTAACTTTACTTGTGTGTATATGAGTGAGACTGTGTTGGGTGTGTGTGTCAGGTTATTTCTTTCTTTTTGGTGTTTTAGATACTGGCAAAACACTTGAATGATGGTAAAATCAACCAGCTTCCTCTTTTCCTTGGAGAGCCTGCTATGGTAAAGTACTGGGTGCTTCCCCGTCTCGTATGCTCATGCTCGTGAATGTGTTTGTACCTCTTAGAGGGGAGTCAGTGTGGCTGTGTGCTCGGGAGCACCCCTGGGCCCCTGAGCTTGCAGTCTTCCCCCTGCCGCGGAGCTTGCCGCACCGTGACTCCCCCTGGAAAGGTGCTACGCTTGATGCTGGGTATTTGGATCCTGGTGTAAGGCCTGGTGACCTAGCTGCCTTGTTCCTAAGCAATTGTACATTTGTTGCTTATATGTGTTTGTGCTGGAGAAGGTTGTGTATTTACTTTGTGAAATATAACTGATCAAATGTGACAAAGAAGATTGAGTATTGGACGGAAAAGAATGTAATTATTTAGAGCCCTTTTCTGTTTCTCAGGATTTTTTGTATTTTATGAAGCTATTGCAGACTGTTTTGGACTGCAAACAGGTATTTATTCCTTCTGAGAGTTAGCAGACCTAGACTCTGGTTCCTGGATTCCTTATCTCACTGGGCATTTGCTCCTGCCATCAGAAAGCAAGACGGCTACACCAATTCATCTGATGCTCTTTTCCATTTTGAGTCTCTGGGGCTACTCTATCTGTAGGCGGTGTGCCCAGGTCAGCAGTTTTCTGACCTCTTTTCCCTGTAGCCTGAGGAAGAGCCCTTGGGAGTGTGTTCTTAAAAGAAGCAGCAGCTGTCTTCATCAGCTTCAGTGATGGAAGGGGGCTACAGATGAGCTGGGAGGAAGGAGGAGGCCATGGTACAAGGGCTCCGCTCATACAAGCAAGAGCAGTATGTCTTGTGTTGCCTTGGAAAACAGTTTCCAAATGTGGACAGCCGGGTCCTTGCCCTGGAGGAGGGTGAGAGTAACAGTGGTGGTTTCACTCGGCACTTGGCACCTCCAATGCCAAGTGAAACCAGAGTCCACCCTGCCTGTGCTTGGAGGAAGCAGGGGCTCCCAGCAGGAACCTATGGGGCTCACATTCCCAGGGGGACTGCAACTTGCACTTGCCTTTCCTTCTGCCTGGAACCCTAACAAAATCTTTTCTCTTGGCTTTCTAAAAGGAATTTCTCTGGGATTTCCTGAACCATCAGGAGGGTCCCCGTATACGCGACCGTTTAAGCCATGGGGAGATCAACTTACCTGAATTTCCAAAGGAAGCAGCAAGTCAGTTGCTTGCATTTTCAGTCGTACTGTTACTCAGATTCTCTGATGCAGCGGTGCTCTCAACCGTTAAGGTAACGCACAGGCGAGACTGTGCTATCAAGACTGATGGCTATCAGTGGAAACCACTGTCATTTTGTGAGAGAAGAATATAGCTTATTTCTTAAATGTAATTACGTCTTCATCATCTTTTGAGTTACAGTATTCTACCAGCACAAGTATTTCTGAATTGGTAACATGCATGTATCAGTCAATACCATTGAATGTAAAATAATGTAATTCATTTCTTACATATACATGTACCTTTGTTTTTAACAGCAGAATGGTATCAAAAAGCAAAGAACAAAGTATAAAGCATAATTAACAAAATATTCAGAAATCTTTTATAGAAGTCAAATTGGTGGGCAGGAATGTTTGCTTCTATCGGTTGATTGTAATTCTTTTGTTATTTTAAGATAATTTGCATGAACATTTGTTATCGATGTTTTTGTTTCCAGATTATATATGTGACAGTTATTTTTAGAATGGTTTAGAAGTTCATACAAGACAGGAAAATTAATATAAAATTTGAAAATCATCAGGAATTTCATCTCCAGAAATGACTAGTGTTCACAATTGGGCATCTTTAATCATGTCTTTCCCAAGAGCTTACCAAAATGGGTCACAGAGATTGAGTTCTGTATATCCAGTGTTTTCATTCAGCACGACAGCAGCTTTTTTCTGCCTTGTTCTTTTCATTAACTGTCTTTCATTCCATTTCATCAGCAGAGCATTATGTACAAGTTCTTATTTTAACTGTCCTTCATAGATGGATGGGTTATGATTTTGCCTGATGGGGAAAATTCCTAATTATGATACTGAAATGAACATGTTTATCCATTTGAGTTCTTGTATTAGTAAATTGGTAAAACTGAGGTTCTAAGGCTAATAGTATCCATAAGACCTTGTTTTCTTTTTCATTTCTTTGTAGTATTTTGATCCTTTCTTGTGTTCACTAGATGTCTGTAATTCTTTCATTAACAGACTATCAATGTCTTTTGCTCCATTTCGTTAAGATTTATTTTTTTCATTGGTTTATTGGCAGTCTTTGCCACTTTCACATACTGCCTATGATCTTTAGCTTTCTGTTATTTTTCTCTTTGGCTTCTATATTTACAGTCATTCTTAAAATCTTCTTTACTTTCAAAATTATGAATATGTTCATACATCTTCCTAGTAATTTTACCATTTCTTTTTTCTGTTTATATCTTTTGATCCTTGGGAGTAAGGTAAAGAATCTAGCCTTTACTTTTTTTTCTTTTAATCCTTTATGAGTTACTAACAAGATGGCTGCACTTTGCTTAGAAAACCAACCTCTTTATTCCACATCAACTAGGCTTCGTCCTGTACTCTTTGCTGAAAGCTCTCATCTTCATGGAAGCCATATGATACAGTTCAGTACCTGCCAAATTAGTCTCCCGTAAGTCTCACTGTCTCTGCTATTTCCTGCCTCTTCTCTCATTATTACTATTTCATTTGAACTTGGCAGTTAAAATAAACCCTAAAGCCCCAATACAAACACAAAGCAATGAGCTTTTTGGTGCATTAGTATGGGGAGACAGCATGTGCACTGTGCTAGAGACTGCTCAGAGACACAGCATCTCTGGCCCCCTCTCTGGCCTCCCATCTAAGTACCCTGTGTCCTGGCAGGCAGGCACTCAGGCCACAGCCTGCAAGTCCTCTCTGTGTTCACTTTCTACACTCAATTCTCTCTTTGATTTAAAGGATGTCCCAAATCTGTTAC
The DNA here is from genome assembly GCA_004026905.1 of Hystrix cristata. Lineage (NCBI taxonomy): Eukaryota > Metazoa > Chordata > Mammalia > Rodentia > Hystricidae > Hystrix > Hystrix cristata. The sequence continues at coordinate 5,666 of PVJO010005331.1, read as the reverse complement.
TCTCTGTTGCTGTCCTGCTACCACTGGGAGAAATCATCTTTACTCCCCCTGGAATGCCACTGGCTGTGAGTCCCCTGCTTCCTCCTGTGACCCTTCATTCTCTTCTCACCATAGCAGCCAGATCCTTTTTCACATATCTTGCCCCTCTGTAACTTCAGGCCATCTAGTGATTTCACACAGAACAGAGGCAGGTGCATGGTGGGGAGTCCCCACGGACTCATTACTAACCTGCACTCAAGGCTCCATGTGCCCCGCAGGGATGTCCCCGGGAGCACCGGCTGTTTCCACCACCCCCACAGCACTCTCAGGCGTGGTCTGTCTGTAGGAACACAAGGTCAGCAGTGACCTTAGACTTAACTTCTCACCACTTTAGTCATTTGTTCTGGGCTGTTGAGAATTCTAGACAGTTCCTGCTCTTAAATTTCTTCAGCTGTCCATTCTCTTTGCTTCTATTAGTTTTCCTTTGTCTATTTGGATTTTCCCATTACCCAGTTATATCAGGTCCAGATAATGTTATTTTTCTTCTTTTTAAAATACTGGTATAGTATTTAGCAGTTAAGTGTTTTAGCCATGTAATTCCCTTTTAATTGTAGTGATTTAAAATTAGTTGTACTGCACTTGATATTTTTACAGTTCAGAATCTTTTGTTTTTATGCATTTACAGTTTTCTTGTATTTTGGACAGAGGTGGATGTGGGCTTCATAATTTATCATTGCTATCAGACTCCATTTAAAAATTTTATGGATATTCCTTGTTTAAGGACTGAGTTCCATTTCCACAACTGAATTATTAAATGAATTGGTCACTAAATGAGGAACTGTATATAGTATGTACATGACAATATTCAGAACAAAGAAATGGTCAAAGAAAACTCCAACTTGATGACTTTGCCTTTATTTGCATCTTACATGCAGTACTGTAAAGTATAACAATGTAAAACTACTGTGCCATATTATACAGTGCAATCAGCAAAAATTACAGTACTGTATAAACAAGATATACTGTATAAACAAGGTATACTGTACAAAAAAAGACATTGAGTCTCTATCAACAAGATTTACAGAACTGTACCAAAAAAAGATCATTAAGTCCCAGTGGGTAGTAAGTCCGAATAGTTGTTAAATAGGTAGGTTGTTAAATGGAGGAATACCCACGTTGGCTGTGATTTGACTACTGGTTCCAGCCTATTTTGATGATATTTTACTGCAGCATAACTGAAAAAAATAATGAGAAATTAAGATTCTTTACCTATAATTCTACAGAAGAAAACCAGAAGCCTAAAATTGTAATACTATCTATTTTTTCTGAACTAGGAGGAAGCAGCAATAAGGCTGTTGATGAGTCTTGCTGAAAGCTACCATTCTCGTTGCCATCCAGTGTTTCAGCTTAAAAAGCAGGTGTGCTGTGACTGGGTGCAGGGAATGGGGTGGTGAGTGTGAAACTGCTTCTCCTGGCAAGGCATCTGAAGTGCCAAGCACCTGTCCAAACATGCCGATAGTAGCACCACGTCACCTGCTACGTGACCTCGGTCAAGTCGCTCAATCTTTCTGAGCCTGCGTGGTTCAGGTTCAGTATCTAAGTTGAGCCTCATCTGATGTTTCTGGTATGAAATGGAGAGCGCAAGCTATGTGTTGCATGGAGCCCTAGCTGTTACTCTCTCCTACATCCAGGGCTGGGAGTAATTTGTCAGTGGGGAAGAAGGTTTGGATTTTTTCTTCCGCTGTGTAAGACTAGATTTTGTTAACTTAAAAATTCAAACACAAAACAAACTTTGTAGGATTTCTGCCAGGAACTTCAGTTTGGAAATTGGCTAAGGCGCTTTATTCTGCATGTGGCAGGATGTGAGGGCTATAGGAAACCAGGAAAGGGTCAGTCCCCAAGGCTGGCAAGCCCAGCCAGGATGGCCGCTCATGCATACACGTATCATGAGCTTGCTCTCCAGGCAGCTGTGCCATCAGCACAGAGGGTGTGGAAAGCTGTGCCTCCAGAAGACAGATGTGCAGCTGACAGTCTGTGAAAAACACCACCCATGAACGGAAGTGTTGGCAGGGAAGCAGAGAGGACAAGCATGAAAGATACAGGCAGAAGGGGGTCAGGTGGGGGGGTCGGCTGGTTTGAGACAGGCACGTAGGCTGCTTGTTCTGATATTATTCATCACTGAAATCATGACCATTCCTTGTCATGATCCTCTGCTTTGCAAAGAATCATTACAAGGATAAAACTTCCAGAACTTCCCTGCAGGGACCAATATTTAGACACAGAAGTGGAGAAAGAAGCCTCCAAGTCAGACTATGCCTGGGCACCTGGATATGGGTCCCTAATTCTAGGCCCCACTATGTTCTATACCAGTTTCTTCCAACGCCTGGGTGTCTCTTATCCTTGGCATCATTTTCCAAAGCCCAAATGTCCCTCCTCCCTTGTTCCCTGTGTTCCTTTTCCAAGGCCAGCTGTCCCTGCTCCTGTGCTCTATGCCGTTTTCTGGGGCAGGTAATCCCATGCTTTATATGGTCTTTCTCTGGTTATTGCTGCTGCATAACTGATTACCCACATTCGGAGGTGTCCATAGCCACCATTTAATTTGCTCTCATTATGGTCGGATTTGTGGTGGGTTCTGATGAGATCCTTGCCATATGGGCTTTAGCTGGCGTGATGGGCTGTGGTCCCTCCGAGCGCTGCTGAGCAGGTTCCCATCCATAAAGGCTGGAAGCTGGTTTGAGGCCTTGTGGGGTTGTGGCTGGCTCTGCCTGTGGTGCATAGCCCTGACAGCCAGGGCTGGGGGGCATCAGGGGCACCTCTGTTCTCTGAGTCATTGTCCCAGTTCAGGGGAGGACACAGGTCCTCCCCTGGGAACATACTGAATTTCTGAGCCCCAGCTTCTGGTTTTCAAATGCTGTAGGATCTGCAAGAATTTTACAAATACTACTTTCTAGAAAGCATTTTAACATGTTTAACAGTTGGAAACATATTTTCTAGGATATTAAAGTAGTTAAGTTTTTCTTCCCAGGTGCTGAGCTGTGAGAGAAGCATCAGGATGTGGCCTCTATTGCCTTTGCCAGAAGAACCCTGCTGGGACACAGCCAGGTGCATAGTCTTGGGTTGTGAGCTCTCGAGATTGTCTGCTACAGTTGGCATCAGAAGAGCTCCTCCTCCCCCGGGCTGCTGGAGGTCAATGAGAAAGCAGTTGTTGGGCCTGTGGGCTGCTGCAGGCGGGGAGAGCTGGACGTTCTGCTGACTGTGACCTTCAGGCAGAGTGCAGACCTCAGGGGCTTTGTGGGGAGGATAGTGGCCAGTAGACAGAGGACCCTGGCCAGGTGTGGCAGCACACACGTGTGATCCCAGCTACTAGGGAGGCCGAGGCCAGAGGATTGCAAGTCTGAGGCCAGCCAGGGCAGTTTAGTGAGACCCTGTCTCAAAAAGGACTAGGGATAGGGAGCACTTGCTTAGCGTAGTTGATTCCCTGGGTTCCTTTCCCAGTACTGTGAAAAAAGGACTCGAGAACTCAGGAGGAAGAGGGGTGGAGATAGAAATTCTGGGATCATAAGAGTGTGGGAGACATACTTATTTGATAGGAATGATTTTGGGATGATTCACAGATCACCTTTGGTCTACATAGAACATTGCATATCTTATTATTTATTTTTACCACTCTCTTGGTGTCCGTTTTCATTTTATATTTGGGGAAATTAAATTTCAAGTTAAGTTTATTGCTTGTTGAACACTAAAATAAATCATTTTGCATAGGCACTAATGTGGGCATTTTTATTATTACTGTGTGTCTTTAAATATTTTCTGTTTTTCAGACTGGAAGACACTGAAACGAATGCCTGCTGTTCTTTAATTACAAAAATTTTCCATGAGCTCAGTTGCCATGTGCCTGAGAATCATCGTGCTCTTAGTGTCTTCCATGACCTTCCTACTGAGGAGTGAGTGCAGGGTAACTGACAGTTTTAAACACTGTTAAGCAAATAAGGATAGAAAGTTTACCTGTTTTCTGTTTTAAATTTCAGAAGCTGGGTGGAAGTATTGGGATTCCACTGTTAGTGCCCTAAGTGGAATTATCAGATGAGACTTGGTTATCGTGTACATGTTGGTGTGTCTGATGAGGTTATAAATACTGTTCTGTTCACACAATTGAACATTATTATTTAATGCTTGCTGTGCGTCCACAGCCCATCCCTGCCCTATGCCCCAGAGCTTTGCAGGTGAGCCCATCTGGGCTTAGGTCCAGCAGCCAGGCTCTAAGGATGGGGCCACATCCCCTGAAAGTCTCGCTGTCGCTTGCAGGTGGCCCCTGCTACTTGGTGCGCTCTGCAACACGCCTGTCTCCACGCTCTTCTGCCCCAGAGCTGTGCTTGAGGTCCTGGTTGTGCTCCGCAGCATCACTTCCCGGTGCCAGCGCACATCTGGCCAGTTGCTCACCTCCTTGCGCCAGAGGCATCAGCAGTGGGAAGAACGGAAGCTGCGCTCCCGGCAGCGGCGGAACTACCTGAGCATGAGGACCAGGTGCGGCTGGAGGCGTGGCGGCAGCCAACTGGACGCAGCCCTGGTCTTAACCCTTGACCTTCTCGGGGAATGCGTGCTTTATAAATAATGGCTGTGAGTTTGGCATACAGGAGTCTGAGTTCCACCTACCCAATTGTATATTTGGACCTACAGACTAACAGCATGTCAGCTTTATGGCCTCTTCACTTGACAGTATATATTTTGGAATGTGCCACATGCCTAAGAAAAGACCGTTTTGGAAAATTTCTAGAATTTGGGTTGAATGGTGTGGGTGTTCCTGTGCCTAGGATAGGAGTTGGTGCATTGCTTTCGGAAGTGCTTGGTTTACCCTCTTACAGTTGATAAGGTAGTGCCATTACATCCCTTCCTCCCAAAACAGTATTTTTAAACATCTTTACTGGTATTAAGGGAAAAGAAATCTGACTTTTCAAATTAGACTTTCTTTGAGTCAGTAGACCTTGAACGCACTTTCATATTAAAGTCATTTGTTTGTTTCTTCTCATAAAAGTTCTTCGCTGAGCTTGAAGCGGTTAAGAAATATGCTGGTGACCAAGAACACAAGGACTGAGCAATTGTCCTGGCACTGCTGGCCAGGCTGCGCAGGGCAGGGCTGCTGTAGCTCAGACCAGACAGTGCTGTGGCAGGGTGTGGGGCACAGTGGCAGGACGTGAAGGGGGAGGAAGGCTGGCTTCTGCCACGTGTTGCAGATTGGCCAGAAGGTGGGTGCCAGGCTCACAGTGCCTGGAAAACCATCTTCTGAGATGTTTGGATTTAAGGATGCTTGAAAAAGATATTGGTTACCAAACACACTGAAATACCTCATCTTTGACAAAGGAGCCAAACACCCTCACTGGAAAAAGGATAGCCTATTTAACAAATGGTGCTGGAAAAATTGGCTTACCACATGTCGAAAACTAAAACTAGATATATGTCTCTCACCATGTACTAAAATCAAAGTGGATCGAAGATCTAAACATTAAAACAGAAACACTAAATTTACTGGAGAACAGAATAGGAAGAACCCTCGAAGACATAGGGGTAGGAAAAAAATTCATGAACAGAACCCAGACTGCACAGGAAACAATACAAAGAATCAGTGCTTGGGACCACATGCTATTAAAAAGCTTTTGCACAGCAAAAGAAATCACCAACAGAGCAGGGCG